>SNQJ01S0015650.1:34163-46031 GCA_010110895.2 Picea sitchensis | reverse complement strand
CTTCATGTCTCATTACATTGCTTGAACCCCTTTATATAATGCTACCATCACCTAAGAACATTCTAGAGGAGGAATCTTCTAGAAGTAGAACTTTCTAAGAAATCCTCTTACATTTATTATATCTAACTACCATAGTGGGCCTTATTTAATAATATAGTGGACCTAGTCCACCTTACATTGAATGACATCCACTATTATCACTATGGGCCCTTTGGGCCCCCACACTACCTCTATAGAAGATGGAATTAGGGTGGATCCCTTAAAAATCAAAGCTATTATTGTTTTACCTCCTCCCAACAATCTGACCCAACTACAAAGTTTGCAAGAGAAAACAAACTTTATTCACCATTTTATATGTAATTATGCCGAGATTACTAAATGATTTATGTGATTGTTGTAGAAAGACACTCATTTCATATGGGATGACACTGCTCAATGATATTTCGATGCTCTTAAACATGCGTTGATCCATACACCTCTTTTTCATCCTCTAAATTTTGCACGAGACTATATCCTTTATTTGGTAGCCTCTACTTCCACTATCGCTATGGTGTTAGTTCAAGAGGACCCTAATGGTGACGAATATGTGATCTACTATCTGAGCAAGAGTCTATCTAGTCCCGAGCTCCGATATTCACACGTTGAAAAGTTGGCTCTGGCAGCCGTCATTGTCGTCTAGAGATTTCTCCATTACATCTTGTTACGCACTACCACAGTCATTGCAGACTCGAACCCCATGTATCATATTCTGACATGTCGAGTCCTTGGGGGAAAATATTTCAAATGGATCATTATTCTCTAGGAATTTGATCTTGATTTTTCCAAATCGAAAGCTAAAAAGTCCTTGGTTTTTGCAGAACTTATCTACGATCTTCCCCATGCTAATGAAGACATTGAGCCTAATGATTCTCTTCCCGATGAAACTTTGTTCCTCATTATCACATCTGGCCCTTGGTATGGAGATATTTTTCTCTATCTTCAGACCCAACGTTTTCAGCTCAATCTCTCCCGTGAAGAACATTGTCATATTCACCACCATTCTAAATGCTATCTTATTATCGGTGACACTTTGTATCGCCGTGGTATTGACATTATCCTACAACGTTGTTTAACTCATGATGAGGCTAAACATGTTCTAAATGAATGTCACATTGGAGGATGTGGTGATCACCTTTCTGGGATGGCTACAGTGATCCAGGTGGATATCGGTGGCCACCCACCTTTTCCAACTGGCTCAAAACAATTTTCTGACAATTTTGACAATTAGTATACTATTTTTAGCAGTTTTAACTTTCGGGGCTATTTTAAGGGCCTAAATGAAGGTTTTTCAAGATAGAGCTTCTCAATGATAACTAAAGAAATTACTGATCCCCCAAAATGAATCTCCTCATAGATACCTTTCCAATGGGCTATCACACGCCTAAAACAGATATAGTATGCAAAAGTTACGACCTCGAGAAGTTGATGTACTAACTTACCCAAATAGGGCCCCCATGAATTTTGGTGCTTCATCTCTTAGGGTTAGGATTTTGGATGTCTAGGGTTTTTGGCATTCCCGTTTATTGTAAAAAATGCCTTCAGAGCCTCATTGTAATCATCTTCTTGTGAGTGAGTGCAACCATCACATCTCTTCTCAGAGATAAGCCACCACCATTCTAGTGAGTCTTTCACTCTGTATTTTTACAGTCTCTGTACATTTATTTCATTAATAGAAATCGTGTATTACTGTATCTATGTGTTTATGGTTGCATCTTTGACACATTTCTTTTATGTTATTGGATATCCACGATATATTTGTGCATTTCTTTATTATATCTCCGCTCTCATTTGGTATCGAAAATAATCCAAATCGGTGGTTTCAGAGCAGGCTGCTCTTGATCGTTTTTCAGTGCATGTCTCCGACAATGTCTGCGTATAGAAATTTGGGTCTTGAGATTCTCTCTCTTGAATACAATCTCTCTTGCACGCCCAAGAAACCCTCCATGGCGGAAGAAAATAAAATGACGGAGCAGACAATCCTATAAGTCTGTTGCTTGAGCAAGCTCTCATGCGACAAAGAGACGAAATGATGGAGATTTTTTTCCACATCCTTCAATGCCTCCTGATAGCATCAGGCACATCTTCATCAAGTGACCATCGCACCTCGCATTTTAAGGTACATGTCAATTTTGATATTCCTATATTTGAAGGTCAGATCTTTCACTCTGTATTTTTACAGTCTTTGTACATTTATTTCATTAATAGAAATCATGTATTACTGTATCTCTGTGTTTATGGTTTCATCTCTGACACATTTCTTTTATATTATTGGATATCCGCGATATCTCTGTGCATTTATTTATTATATCTCCACTCTCATTTTGTGCTGAAAATAATCTGGATCAGTGGTTTCAGAGCAGGCTTCTTTTGATCGTTTTTCAGTGCATGTCCCCATTGAGGTCCAAGTATAGAAAGTTGGGTTTCAAGCTTGTCTCTCTTGAAGACAATATTTCTCACATGCCCAAGAAACCCTCCATGGTAGAAGAGAAGAAAAATGATGGATCAGGTGATCCTATAAGTTTGTTGCATGAGAAAGCTCTCACGTGACAAAGGGAAGAAATGATGAAGAATTTTTCCCACATCCTTCAATGCCTCCCGATATCATCAGGCGCATCTTCATCAAGCGACCACTTTAGAAGCACCCCGCTTTTTAAGGTAGAGGTCAATTTTGATATTCCTATATTTGAAGGTCAGATAGATGATGATGCCTTAGATGAATGGTTAAATCTGTTAGAAGTTTATTTCTCTGTTCACAATTTTTCCGACAGAGAAAAGATCATCTTTGCACTCCTTAAGGATCTTCCCCATGTCAAACATTGGTGGGAAACTTACTGGGAGCAGATTTCCACAGAGGAGTCTGGCATATATGGGGTCAATCCCACTTGGGATTTTTTTGTGGACACGGTAAAGGAACAATATTACCCTATTGGCAACTATGAGGACTAGTGAATGAGATGGACCACACTACGACAAGAGAGGGGCCAAGCAGTTCCAGAGTTCACCAATACCTTCCATATCTTGCGCACCAAGCTAGGTATCAAAGACTCCAAATGACATTTGGTTCTGAAATACCATGGGGATTTACATAAATACATCCAAACTGAAATGGATTTTCTGGACATCTCATCACTCAATGTTGCTTATCGATATGTTGTTAAAATCAAGCAGAAATTTAAGCACCAGAACAAACGGGAGTTTGGGTCTGCAAATCCACAACAACCAAAGTATGACAAAGACGACCCTAATAAACAGTCTCCCGAAAACCATTCCAAGCCACAGGAAAAGAAGGGTCACGGGAAGACAAAGAAGGACATCGAAAAATGGTGTGATTTCCACAAAATCCCCTGGCACAACATCGATGAATGTCACTCAAAACAATCATTGGTGGCCGAGATGAAAGACAAGGAGCCGAACCCTGATTCTGAAAATACTGGTAAATGACAAATCATTCACCCAGACCCCACTGCTATTGTCATGACTGCAACAATTCAACCATAAGAACCAACAGATCCTGAAGAGGGGGAGCACCTTTTTCATTCACAGATGTGGGTGAAGGGGACCCCGCTGCATTTTATTGTTGATAGAGGAAGCCAGAAGAAACTCATCTCAACAAAGGTCGTCAAATAGTTGGGATTGTCGACAACACCACACCCGCAACCATACAACATCGGGTGGCTTCACCAATGATGAGATCTTTGTGTCAGCCAATAGTGTTGATTGTCATATGACATCCATCCCTTCAAGGATGAGGTATTATGTGATGTTGCCCCACTGGATCTTTGTGATGATCTCTTGGGCCATCCATATATGTGGAGACGCCATGTTGTTTATGAGTGTCGACCCCACAGTGTCATTGTTTCTCTAGGGGGTCATCTCTATAGAATACCAGAGGTAGTTTTGACTATTGTTCCACCTAAACAGTGCTTCAAGGTAGTATCTCATACTGCAAAATTCAGCTTCTTCACAATCTGTTCAAAAGGGGAACAGAAGGACACTGCAACCACTACAACCTCGCTCCAGGCATTTTCTATCCAACAGAAGCAGGTCGACAAGGTTGCAACAAAGCACAAATCTTCCTTCTACACACCGTCCTCTCATGTAGCTCGACTTGTTGAACAACCTCAGCCTCAACAAGTTTGTGACAAACTTCCACAAACTGAGCAGTTTTAACTTCATGGGCTATTTTGAGGGCCTAAATGAAGGTTTTTCGAGATCTATATTCTCAATGATAACCGAAAGCATTACCGAGCCCCCAAAATGAATCTCCTCAATGATACCTTTCCAATGGGCTATCCGACGCCTAAAACGAAGATCATATGCAAAAGTTACGACCCCGGGAAGTTGATGTACTAACTTACCCAAACGGGGCCCACATGACTTTTGACATTTCATCTCCTAGGGTTAGGTTTTTGGATGTCTACTATTTTTAGCATTTCTTTTTATTGTAAAAAATACCTTCAGAGCTTCATTGTAATCATCTTCTTGTGAATGAGTGCAACCGTCACATCTCTTCTTAGAGATAAGCCGCCACCATTCTAGTGAGTCTTTCACTCTGTATTTTTACAATCTCTGTACATTTATTTCATTAAAAGAAATTGAGTATTATTGTATCTCTGTGTTTATGGTTTCATCTCTGACACATTTATTTTATATTATTGGATATCTGCGATATCTCTGTGCATTTCTTTATTATATCTCTGCTCTCATTTCGTGCTGAAAATAATCTGGATCATACAACTCAGAAAATCTTACGTGCCGATTACTTTTGGCCCACCATATTCAAAGATTGTATTGAAGCTGTCAAAAGATGCCCACCCTGCCAAGTTTTTCATTAAAAAACATGCACCCGCCCTGCTCAACTGCATCCTAGTGTCGCCATCGACCCCTTTTCCAAATGGGACATTGATTTTATGCAATGTAAGCCTACCTCAACCGGGGGGAACAATTATATCATTGTTGTCGTTGATTATTTCACAAAATGGGCTGAGGATATTCTTACTTTTCTTAATGATGGTCGTACTGCAACTCTCTTCATCATTAACCACATCATCACTCGCTTTGGTGTTCCACAAGCGATTGCCACTAATCACTGTAACACTCTTTCATGTTACTTTAACACTTCTTTTAATTTGACGCTGTAGCGCTCTGATACCATACTGTAACACTCTTTCTGTTTAAGCTACGACGCTCTGATACCAATCTGTAACACCCTTTATTGTTACTGTAGATGTAACACTCTTTCATTTGGAGCTGTAGTGCTCTGATACCATACTGTAATGCCCCCTTTCCCGGGCCGGGCAGGCGCTACTTCGCGGAATAACAATCTCATGCTTAATTATATATTTATATATATGACATGCTTTCAAGCAAATGAAACACACTTAAACTCAGAGTAAGCATACAAATAACTGCTATTATAAATAATCAATGGCTTTAACATTAATTCATATGCACAACAGATTGCATGATAATTATACATACACAAACATGCAGAAACATAATTGAAACATCATATATTACTTATCTTTGAAAATGGTAGTAATTCCACCAACCAGGTGCAGGCCTTCCACGAACCTCCCAGCCTTAGACCGCGCTGCTCATCAAGCTCAGTAGTAGGTCACCCCCGAGCTAGGACTAAGCTCCACCCCAAGGAAAGGAATCCTATGTTAGGCTGAGGTTACAGGGAAAACACATGGTCACAAGGAAGGAATTCTCTCCCAGGAACCACTCATACTCAATGGGGGGCATTACAGTATGGTATCAGAGCGTTACAACTCCAAATGAAAGAGTGTTACAATCACGGTTCAGATTTTCAAAACTAGATGATGAGTGAATTACATGTCAAGTTGGGTTTTCTCCATGAGAACTCATCCCCATACTATCATCAAGCAAACAAACAAGTTGAAGTTATCAACAAAGTCCTTAAAACCATGATCCAACGCATGGTGGGGGAAAAAAATTTTTCTTGGCACTTGCAACTTTTCTCCTCCCTCAGGGATTACCACACCTCAGTGAAAACTGCAACTGAATTGACTACTTTCCAGTTGGTATATGGCGTCGAAGAAGTATTACCAATCGAGTGCGAAATTCCTTCGTTGAAAATCCCAGTAGAACTCCTGCCTCACACCTCTGCTGAAGAGGAATGATTCCTATATCTGAATAGGTTGGAGGAAACAGATCGCGATGTTGCTCTCGTTAACGAGACATATAAAAAACGAATGAAGAGTCAATATGGAAAATCTGTTCAACCTCGTACTTTCGCAGAAGGAGACCTAGTCCTCGTTTATGACCAGACTCACGATAAGCTAGGGACAAGAAAGTTATAGCCTATGTGGCATGGACCCTACATCGTAAAACATGTATTACATAGAGGTGCCTACGAGCTAGTTGACTACGTTGGAATATCTCTCGGTGAACCCCAGAATGGGCTTTACCTTAAGAAGTACTATGCATAGAACATCTGACATGTGTGATTTGTACACTATTGTACTATAGTTTTGTTTTGGTGTCTTTTTCTCTTGCGTGTACAAGTTTTGTTTTAGCCACTTATACTTTGTCTTGTGATTGCGTGTGCAGATGACATCTCCCTTTCCTATTTTTATCGGGTTTGTGGATGACACTAGTCGACACACCCAGAAAATTGCTTATGCAACTTGGGTCATTTGCCACTCTGATGAGTTGGTGAGTTCAAGAGGCATTTTCCTAGGATCAACAACCAATAACATGACATAATATCATGTTGTCATTGGAATTTTAACTGAGGCCTCCTCCCTAGGTATATCTCGTATAATCATTAACCTAGACTTTCAACACGTGGTTTTTCGGCTTAATCGAGTTTATGTCGTTCACAACCCTATCCTATTGCGTCTCCACCTATGAGTTCGTCATCTTGAGAGAATGTTTGAATTTACAAAATACAGACACATACCAAGAGAACTCAACACAACTTCGGATTCGCAAGAAAATTGTATTTTGGATCGGTATCTTGTGCATAGATAAAATTTTATAAAGAAAATGAATCACATGTACATTAAAAACATCACACAAAGAAAATTTGTAACATCATTGGCACCATAAAACTCAGATATATATATAAACTGCGTGATAACAAAAGTTTGTTTACATAAAAAAGTACATAGAAGGGAAAAATCTCGGCCCTCATGCCCATGATATCATCATGAAAAGACTACAAAAACATATAGAGGATCCTAGTCCTTGTTCACCACGTTGTGCTTTGAGAAGCACACCACTGCATGAGAAACTCGTCGAAGCAAGTGGTTCAAACTCTCAGGAAATCCCACTGTATGCCTATGAAAATGTAGAGGTATGTCTCACCTCCTGAAAGGTGAGACAACCATAGTAAGAACTCAGAGGTTCCTCTCAACCTCCCAAAGACCTCCCACCTCCACCTCATGCTCCATGACTATTTTCACATTTCCGCGATGCCCTAGTGCTGGTATCTCCGCCAGACGTGATGCGCCTCTATATGCATGATGAAACAATACATCTGTTAAAATCCCTCTTTGTACAGATAAAAATAATATAAATTTCAAAATCAAAAAACACATGATAAGGTTTTAGTTTTCGTACCTAACGCATGCTAGTCAATACCGTCTAGAAGTACTAAGTCTAGGCTACCCTAGAAATCCACTCCGGCGTATGGAAAGTCCTCGATGACGATCAACTACCTTCTCCACCAAGCGAATAAGTCAACAGTGAACTTGAACTCCGAGTCGATCCCCAATCTTGGAGACAAACTCGTCAACCTTTCCATACATGGTTCAGTCACCGGGCGTGCCATCAACGCAATCTGCGGCTGCATCTAAAGTTTTCACTCTAGAAAGAACGAAACCAAAAAGGAACCATCACTGAATTGTTTCTGTTTCCTAGTCCTGCACTTCATGATTTGATCCTTCACATTGCGAAGGAAACCTGCAACCCAGTTGAATAATCTCGGCTCCACGCATTGTAGAGCATAAGACATTTGGGATTTTGAGGCCAACTGCATACTCGTGCTACCTGCCAGGTTGGTTATGAAAAAAAATATAGATCGTAGTGTCAAATCTATGACGTCCTTGATCACGATTCGTCCTTCGACCAATCATGACCCTGGAATACAATGATCAACGACATACACCTCGACAGGCTAAGGAGTTTCCCGTTGCCGGGACAAAGTGATAAGAACCCCTCTTCTTGAGAGGCCGGTCAAAAAGTATATATCATCAAGCTCAATTTTTAGCATTTGTGGCCCAATTCGGAATGCCTTTTCGGTGTCATCCCACAGTCCAATTAGATACTCAAGTAGTAAGACTTCCTCTTTCATCTTTTGCAATTTAAAATACTTGAGGAGGCCACAATTCCTCAAAGCGGCCCTTGTCTGAGGGTTTTGCAACGCAACTATATCATCGAGATCATGCTCACGTTATTTCCATTCGATCATGTTTTTTATTGGTGTAAACTACAAGAACATACATTTAAAAGCCATTAATCATCTTCTCACAGAAAAAATTAAGGTACTTTTAGCATAAATAACAACATATTTTTCAATCCTGCATCGGTGCCCCCCTAAACTCATCCACAGGGCACTAGTGCTTCTGTGGCACACATACCAGGGTGTCGAAAATACGATCGATGCTCCCCTCACCCCTTTGAGGGAGCATCAATCTAGTTCGGCACCTAGGGCTTCCTAGGGAGCCCATGACAAGACTAAAAACTACCTAAAACAGATTTCTAAACCGTGAAAAATGATTATAATGGGTTAATGACCAACCTGATCTGGACATATGTGAAAATGGTCAACCGCAGCGCCGGTGACAACAACTTGAAAATCGCCCTCCGAAGTAGAAAATACCAATGCTAGAAGAGATTGGTAAAAATGAAATGGTAAATAAGATTTTTAGCCCTATTTCATTATTATAGGATTAAGTTTTGCTAATATATAGTTTCTTTTGGGTTTTAAAATATTTTTTGGAGATGTCACTAATACCCTAGATGCAGATTTGTCTTCACTTGCAGGTTTCAAAGCAGTGTTTTTCCGTTTAACCTTGTAACACTGACGAGCACAGTTTTTGTTCTTTCTCACGCTCGAAAAAACATGAGAATGTAACCGAGTAGACTTTTATCTCTTTTTCAAACTCGTAAGTTTATACGAAAAAGGAACTCCCCGGAGTCTCCTTTAAGCTCTTTTCAGATTCTCTAAATATGAAAAGATTGCCGAGTGATCTTGCTTCCTTTCACACTCGTTTAAAAGGTTTTGAGAGGGCGTCTCCCGAGTAGTAGTTTATCTCTTTTTTGGACTTCAGAGACTAATATTATGAAAAAGAACAACCCTGGAGTGATATTTAAGTTATTTTCAGACTCTCTAAACACGAAAAACCATCGAGTTTTCCTTCTCTGGACTTGTTAAAAATTACACATTGAAGGGTCCATATGGGACCGAACCCTTACTTCTTCCAGTTCATTAAACAAAGGAAGAGGAACTTACCAAAGGTGAGTTATATCGAAAACGTGTTATCCTCCTCGAGATCATAAAAACAAAAAGAGGTACTCGTCTATCTGGATGGGGGAAAAAATTGAAGGAAGCAAGCCAAGCCATTTTTAGAATCACCACAAGTCACTCTTGTAGTTTCCTTTGAACACGACACATTTTCTTTATGTACATTTTAATCCGTTGAAACTTTGCACTGAAACAATACTCTGAGTTTCCTTACTCCTTTGGGTCACCCGACGAAATTCACCAATATCCACTGCATCATGTTTTGGTCCATGTTGCGTATCTGTTGTTTCTGCCTTAGTGTTCAAGGGAAGTATCTACCTCGAAAGTCAACATCACAAATTTCCAGTTTCAATACCCGTGTCAGTCCATACTCATTTGATTCACCATCTTACATCTCTATGTGAGTTTCGTGTCGTTGATGAGAGATACATCAAGGCCCTCCTTCGACGAGTCTTTTCCGGTCGATTTCAACACATTATCCAAGAAATTTGTCTTAGAAACCAGTTAATACCTTGGGACCTACATGGCTCAATGGTAGGCCTCCTCACCTCTGACAACAAGTTTACATCATTGACCTCTGATCGAATGATTCCACGAATGTTGGAATTCAACTCATCTATTCACATTCGTTGGATTGTACTAGGGTAACTTGGGAGTCATTGACATCACTGGTGATTTCCCTCACACTTGTTAACAGTTTACCTCAATGACCGGTAATGAAGTGGTTTCTACCACGTTTGACATCAAAACATCTATTCACATGGATAGATTCGTACCACATCGAGATTGGGACGAAGACCTTGGGTTGAGTGTTCACTCTGATATCTGCTTTACCCAAGATGCGAAAGGAGATCATTTGAGCATATTGATATATATACTATCACATAGATCCACTTTGTATTGGTCCATGGCTATGTTTTGTCGTCTCGTAGATCCACTGTATATTTCTCGTGGCTACGATCAATTCATGTCATATAAGTATAGATCCACATTGTATATTTGGTGGCTATACCCTTAAGTCAATATGATTATGTATCCGCAGTGTATTTAGTGTCAGCCATACCTTAAAGTCCTTTATCACTCAAGCATAGGTATGTCTTCCTTGGGTTTGAAACATATCATAACATTTGTTTGATGGTTTTTTGCAACTTCTACTAGGTTCTCCGATAACATACCCTTGCTTCGAAAGTCTACAAAGCACTTTAGTCATCAGTTTCCGTCTTCTGACCTTGCACTTTGGGGGGCAATATGTTACACGTCAAAATTCCTCACTTTGATAATGTCTCATTTTCATTGTCACAAGTGTCGCAAAAGTCATATTTCCATCTCGCATGTGTTGCATTGCGGACGACATCACAAGAACACTTGGGACATCCTCTAAGACTTGTTAGAAGAGAAAAACATGTCATTTGACAAAGTTTACAAGATTTTAACTTGAGGAATAATCACCCTAAAAGTATTTTTGGAGATCAGTGCTCCCCTGCCCACTTGCAGGGAGCGCTAACGCTCCTTGTCCTCTTAGCGGGGAGCCTTATAGCGCTCTGTGGCCAACTTTGAGGGAGCATCGATCTGTTGAGAGAATCTTGGGGAAGAATCCCCCTTATCTCTAAGGACATCTAAGAAGCATCTAAGTCAGTTTGGCTTGAATCAAAGTTAAAGGCTGGATCTAAGGGAAATCCCACAATTGATGGAGTCACATCCTCAACTTATCCCAAGAATAGATAAGGTGGTTGATCCTCTCAAAGCCTATATAAGGAGGTAATCTCATGGTGAAAGGAGGATAAGATCAGTGAAAAGTATTGTCATTCTGATCGTGGATATGTTAAGCAAGGGGTTGGACAAGGAGGACTTGGTGAGGCTGTTGCATCTGCATCTACAATTTGTAAGCACCTTGTTATGTTCTCATTAATATATATGCTTTCCCTGTTTCCTTCAAGTTTGTGTACAGTTGCATGGGCTTGTCTCTTCTTGATAAATCTAGTTTAAACTAATCTCGGTAGAATAGAAATCACGCATTGCCTTTGTTGTCTATTGAATTGCAGAACTCATTAAAGGACTTGAAGATCAAGTTAAATCTGGACCAAGCAAGGACAAACTTCAGAAAAAGGTACTCATGCTTTATTCCTCTTTTCCCTTGACTAGTTTAGATACATTTAAAGGAATGTGAGTGTTCAATGTTATCATTTTTCTGTCTTGGTCATAGGGTTCTAAGATCCAAGAGGACATTCACCTGTCCGCACGAGAATTCTCCTACAACAACGTGTGACAGACAATAGTGGGGTACGATGGTAGAGTGAGGTGGGCGGTATTGGTAGGTGGTTAGGAAGGATTCC
>SNQJ01S0015649.1:50277-69268 GCA_010110895.2 Picea sitchensis | reverse complement strand
TAATGGAACAATTCATTTGATCGAGCTAATGGAAACTTCCAACAATCATTTGAAATATTTCCTTCATTAACTCATTATTATATGGTACTTTAAGTATTGTTATCCTTTTGATTAGTTAACAACAATGAACTTAATTTCTTGATTTTCATACCTTAAGTATTTTTAGATTAGTTAAGAACAATGAAATTAATTTTTTGATCTTCATATCTTAAATTAAGTTAATGGATTTATAAATTCCCTCATTAATGGATTTATAAATTCCCTCATTAATGGACATAATGATACTAGCATTGTCACAAAAAGTGATTGTTCCACCATAGATAAATAGTCTTCGAATTGCTCGGATTTATTAATTTTATATCCTTACATTGAACCATTAAGGAGATTGTATACAAGTTCATTCTCATTTAAAAAAAATGTTCATGGGCACTTTGTTGAATGTCTCTTCCCATTCCACAATATGGCACCCTTAAATTAAAAATTTAACATTTAAGTATTTTTAACTTGGTATTTTTATTTATTTATTTAAATAATTTTTTTTTTTTTTATAAAAAAATAAAAGTAAAAGTATGTATATTTAATTGGGTTTAGTTTAAGTAGTTGAGAGGGTAAGTGTTATTTTCCTCACCTAAGTTTGATTTCCACAAGTGATCTGTTAAACTCCTAAAATATATACTGTTATAACGATTTTGAGCTTTGTTGTTTACCCTAAATACCATCTTCAAAATGAGAAAAAAAAAGCCCAAAAGTTTTCCTTGAGATATGTAACTCGTTCGCTTTACTATTTACTATTTCTTCTTTTAATATTTTCTCTAAAAATGGCCTACACCATGCAAATATATCTATATTTATTTTAAATAAACACTTTAGCTGAGATGAGGCACTTATCCATTGAATTTCCCCACATGAATATGTTTGGAATAGTGGGCCTAATGGTTAAGAACAAGTGTTTCCTCCTAGGAAGTCACAGGTTCAAATCTAGAGGGGAGTAGAGTAAGTATACCTAGGTGTTTTAGTTAGTTTACATGGTAGAGATTTCCATGTTTTCGTACCCTCCATTGCCCTGATGCACGCGTTTGCACCAACCTCCATCCACCGCCCTACTGCACCGTCGCTCTTATCCTTCCCCTTTGCACCGACCTCCCTCCACCGCCATGCTACATTGTCGACCTTATCCTTCCCCTTTTCACTATAGCATTGCATATTCCATTCTACCCTTTTCATGTTCTTGATCCTCCTCGCACTGTAATTCTCTGCAATATCATCTAGACATAATGATGATGATGATGGAATGTCCATGACTCTTCACATGAGAAACAAGTATCACCAAGGGTATCAGAGAGCCTTCAAGATGGTGCAAGCCTCCAAGGATTCTCTGTACGCTTGTGACAACATCAACGAGTATTCCATCAAATTCTGTATATATTAAATTCACATATCACTGTATATATTAAATTTGCATTAATATTCTATTAGACTGGTCATTTAGAACACCATTGTAAGGTTCAACCATTATTCTCTCGGTGCATCATTCGCCGGAATTTATTTCAATATATCACATGCTAGAGTTTAGCTAAAAATTATCTTAGCCACATAGTAATAGTACACTCACTAGCTACATTGCAACCAAAGTTTACTGTCATGTAGGACACAATTAATGAATCAATCTTGTTTACCAGTGAAATGACTTGTTCAAAACATAGTTCCTATTGGAAGTGACTCACCGACCCCAGGGTAGGATGCTTTTGGAACTGGCTTTGGTTGAGTAGTGGTGTGAGGTGAAAACATAGTGATTCTTTCACCCTACTTCAACCATTTTGTTTGGAACCTTTGTTGTGCCAATGAGGGGAGGCAACACAGATGTAGCAATCGTGAAGATGGATATGGAGATGCTGGGCCAAGTGTTGGACATTTCCGAGGAGAGGTTGTCAAAGAGAAAGTACTTGGTAGGGAATTTCTTAGTGACAAATCTCCAATGTCTATGGTGGACGTACTACCTTATGGATGCTTGTATAATGTTTCCTTTGATTTGGACACCTATCTCTCCCTCGTTATTTGCAACTATACAGTGTAGGGATCCTATTCGTTGCAATGAAAAGATGTGTAGTAGAGAGCACCTAGATGAGTGGTGACTCTGTTTCCTATGAGGCTTCTTGTGTTGATGTGTGGTGATGTGAATGCTATGACAAGTGATACACTTTATGATGGCCAATGGAACCATCTATATCATGTACAATGCATTGTAGTGTGATCTCGACACAAGTCCATTTTTAAGTTGCCAATATATTTAATGGATTTTATGATTTATTATTGTTGATTATATGGTTGTTCTATGTGCTAGTATGTGCACTGTTAGACTTTCCCAAAAGCTCTGGTCCATGCTCTGTTCGTCAATTAAATTTTACTATGTAAAATAAAATCCATAACTCACTAAAAATGACAATTTATAAATAAATGTCCTTCGAGGATGATCACTCTTTTTTATATCTTATTCAACAAAGTTTAGTATTCATATTTTCTAAACCTACTAAGCCTAAGACAAAGCACTCTTTCCATCGTTTTCATATTCAACTATATTAGTTTTGTATTTTTTTTTTAGGATTTGGATTTCATATTATTGTAAAATAAATTATTAAAATTTTATTAGGATAAAGGTTAATATAAGAAAAATGCATAGTTAATAATTAAGAAATAAATTATATAAAAATGGTGGTTTGCAATTTAAATCACTAGTCAAGTGGGTTTAATGATTAAACCAGATCTATAAAACATATCCTCTTTCACAATTATCATGCTTTGGTTCTTATTAGAAATCGTCCCTTGTCTTCATCTCTAGAATCCACTTTCACAATTATCCAATTTTCATCTCAGAAATCCGTTTTCACAATTTTCCAATGCAAAATGCAGAGATTATTTATACACACTGCTATTTAAAAAATCAAACTAATATTATCATAAAACATGACACAACACTTTTTAAAAAATTCAAATCTCTAAAAGACCTTGATTTCACAAACGTGAATGCCTCATATAACTTGTGTAAGAGATTTTGAATTATATTTCAATGTTGACACTATCAAACTAATATTATCATAAAACATGGCCCAACATTTTTTTTAAAAGTATTATTTCTAAAAGACCTTGATTTTATAAACGTGAATGAAAACATCTTGCAGGGAGAACTTAGGAATATTAAGCCACCAACTTTCAATGGTGAGCACAAGAAATGAGAAGATGTTGAGGCCTGGCTGTTGGAAATGAAGAAATATTTTCATCTACATGATTACCCATCCCGAGTGGAATCTAAAATTGCCACCTACCACTTGCAAGGAAAGGAAACCATGTGGTGGGATCAACTTAAGGAAATCAAGAACCTTGATGATAAAATAATCTCATGGAGGAAGTTTAAGGGATATTTCCAAGATAAATATTTGTTTGAGCATTACTATGAAAGAAAGATGAAAGAGTTCTTTGAACTCAAGTTGGGAACCATGACAATGGAGGTATATGATAAGTGGTTCTTTGAATTGTNAATCTCATGGAGGAAGTTTAAGGGATATTTCCAAGATAAATATTTGTTTGAGCATTACTATGAAAGAAAGATGAAAGAGTTCTTTGAACTCAAGTTGGGAACCATGACAATGGAGGTATATGATAAGTGGTTCTTTGAATTGTTGAAGTATGTTGACTTCATCAAGGACGAGAAAGTCAAAATCCAAAGGTTTCTAAGTGGGTTACCCTCTTTTTAAAGTGATAATATTCAATATGACAACCCCAAAACTTTGGAGGAAACCATAAGGAGAGAAAGACATATGTATGAACAGAGCAAAGGAAGACCAGTTTTCCAAAAATCTTGGAATGACAAGATGAAGGATAAGAAGGATCAAAGGAAGGAGGGTTTTAAGCCACCCTTTTTCAGGAATAATTCCCAAGAAAATCAGCAAGTTCAAGTCGCCCAAAATGAACACAAGACTGCGGATTCATCTGAAAAAAGGCCAAGGCAACAACTTGTGCACTGTTGGGGATGTGGGGGGAATCATCTATATAAGGATTGTCCTCACAAAGGAAAAAGAATGGGGATTGTCCACAACATTCAATAGGCTGAAACAATGGAATACATGGGTAGGAGCATGCCAAGAATTTATGCAGCCTTGGATAACAAGTAGACATAGTATCAATCTCCCATGATTGAAGTGGAAGGTAAGATCAATAATGAGCCCATAGAAATTTTAATTGATTTTGGAGTTAGCCATATTTACATAAATGCTAACATTGTTGAAATATTTCACTTGCAAAGAAGTAAGCATAAGAAATCTTGGTTAGTTCAGTTAGCCATGGGGGCTAAGAGGAAAATCAATGAGTTGCTTAAAGACTGTCTGATAGACATGAATGGAATCAATACAAAGGTGGATGTAAACATCACACCATTGGGTTCATATGATTGTTTAATTGGTATGGATTGGTTGGAGAAACATCATGATGACCTAGACTGTTAGAATGAGACAATCACATGTATTGGTGAGGAAGGGCAACGAGGCAAGATTCAAGGCATTCCAAGAGCTATAGTTGTTAGAGATATTTCATCTATGTAGTTGAAGAAGAGATTCAGGAAAGGATGTTAGATGTTTGCAGCCTGTATGGAGGAGGCAACCAAAGACAAAGTGACAAGCATTGAAGACCATCCAGTTTTGAGGGATTTTGAAGATGGTTTTAGAGAAATTTTGGGACTACCACCAAAAAGATACATTGATTTCTCTATTGATTTGGTGCTAGAAATTGCTCTAGTGTCTAAGACACCTTACAGAATGGGCACACTAGAACTAAAAGAGTTGCAGATGCAACTCGAAGAACTTTTGAAGAAGGGGTATATACACCTAAGTGTGTCATCTTGGGGATCCTCGTTTCGTTTTGTAAAGAAAAAGGATGGAACCTTAAGGTTGTGTATTGATTTCATGAAGCTTAATAAGGTCACCATAAATAATAAGTATCCTTTTCCAAGAATTGATGATTTGCTTGACCAATTGAAAGGTGTAAGAATATTTTTGAAGATTGAATTGAGATCAAGCTATCATCAAGTAAGGATAAAGGAATAGTACATCAACAAGAAAACATTCAGAACAAGATATGGGCATTATGAATTCATGATAGTTTCATTTGGGCTATCAAATTCCCCAACATTTTTTATGTGCCTGATGAATGGAGTGTTCAGGGAGTACCTGGACAAGTTTGTGATTGTGTTCTTAGATGATATCGTCATTTATTCTAAATCAGAAGAAGAGCATGAGCAACATTTAAGAATGGTGTTGCAAGTTTTAAGAGAGCATAAATTGTATGCTAAGTTAAGTAAGTGCATCTTTCACCAAAAGAATATTCACTACTTGGGGCATATAATTTCAGCAACAGGGATAACATTTGATATTACGAAGATAGAGGCCATTAGAGGATGGCCAATGCCAAAGAATGTGACAGAGGTCAGATCATTCATGGGTATTTCCGGTTATTACCAAAGATTCATAAAAGGGTTCTCAAGAATTGCAAGTCCAATCACTTCTTTGCAAAAGAAGGGAGTGAAATTTGAATGGACTTCCAAGTGTGAAGAGAGTTTTCAATAGTTGAAGGAAATTTTGACAAGTGCACCAATATTGAAGATTGTAGATCCAAATGAAGATTTTTTTGTGTGCACCGATGCATGCAAGGAAGGACTCGATGGAGTTCTTAGTCAAAATGACCATGTGGTATGCTATGAGTCCAAAAAATTAAAAGAGCATGAGATGAATTATGTTACACATGACTTAGAGTTAACAACTATTGTACATGCATTAAAATGTGGGTGCATTACCTTATGGGTAAGAAATTCGAGATAAGAATGAACCATTGTGGTCTAAAATATTTGTTTGGATATCCAACATTAAATGCTAGACAAACTAGATGGCTGAAATTTCTTAGTGAATATGACTTCGAAATTAAGCATATAAAAGGAAAAGAAAATAAAGAAGTTGATGCAATCAATAGGAGAGCTCATGAAGTGTATGTGGAAACTATCAACATGTACATGAAATATTTGAAAGATCAAATTACTGCAACAACGAATTCAAATCAACAATATGTGAAAATAAAAGAAACATCATAACAAGGTAATTTTCAGCAACATTTAATTTTTATGAGCTGAAAGGAGATGGAATTCTCATGTACAAGGGAAAAGTATATGTGCCAAATTCCAATGAGATGAAAAATACAGTTTTAAAGGAAATGCACAATGTGCCATATGTCGGGCACCCAGGATATCAGAAGACAATTGCAGCTGTGAGAAGCCAATAATTTTGGCCGAGAATGAAGAAATAAGTGGCTAATTACATAGCTATATGTCTAGAATGCCAAAAAGTGAAGACAAAGCATAGACATCCAACATTTTTGCTACAACCATTGCCCATTCTAGAATGGAAGTGGGAAGTTGTTACAATTGATTTTATTACTAAGCTTCCCAGGAAAATGAAGCAACATGATTCCATCATGGTGGTGGTGGATAAATTAACTAAAGCATCACATTTTATTCCAGTAAAGACTACACACAAGGCAACAAATATTGCAGATATCTACATGAAAGAAGTTGCTAGGCTATATGGGGTACCTAAGGCAATAGTTTCATATAGAGATCCAAAAGTCACATCCAAGTTTTGGAAGGGTTTGTTCAAGGGATTTGGAACAAATTTGAATCTTAGTAGAACGTATCATCTAGAGTCATATGGGAAAATAGAAAGCACCAACAGGATAATTGAGGACATGCTTAGAATGTATGTGATGGATCAACCATCAAAGTGGGAAGATTTTATTCATTTAGTTGAATTTGATTACAACAATGGGTATCAGGCCTCATTGAAAATGAGTCCATTTGAAGCATTGTATGGTAGAAAATGTAACACTCTGGTGAGTTGGGATAATCCAGCAGACAGAGCAGTTGTTGGGCCAGATTTGTTGAAGGAAATAGAAGAGAAAATGACAAGAATAAAACATAATTTAAGGGCTTCCCAGGATAGGCAAAAAATTTATGCAGATAAGAATAGAGTTTTCATATATTTTAAAGTAGGTTAACATGTGTTCTTAAAAGTAAAGGAAAAGAGAAGTTTGATAAGATTAGGAAGTTGCCTGAAGTTGGCAGCAATATATAGGGGGACTTTTGAAATATTAGAAAAGATAGGGATAGTTGCATACATGTTAGCTTTGCCTGAATCCATAAGAGTGCATAATGTATTTCATGTATCATTATTAAAGAAGTATGTACTTGATCCTAACCACATAATTGATTGGATTGTGATCCGGGTGGAGCACGAAGGGGATTTTCGGGTGGAACCAGTACACATCATGAACCAAAAAGTTAAATTGCTGAGGAACAAAGCCATAGGGATCGTAAAGGTTCAATGGACCTACTATGGTCCTGAAGATGCTACATGGGAGCATGAAGAAAACATGCGGGCATAATACCCGCAAATTTTTAATAATTTTGAAGAAGGCAGAATGCAAGACTCCATTTTGGAAAGCTAGAGTTTCAGAACCACATCTTAGAGTTCTAGCCAATTATTTTGGGGACCTTGATAAAAAAATGGCGCATTCCTTGGGTTAGCCTTGATAAATGGATGGTACATTCCTTGGGTTAACCCTGATAAATGAATGGTGCATTCCTTGGGTCAACGAGTCGAGAGGAATAAGAGATTGATTGGTTGGAGTTGTTGTTGGAGTTGTTAAATTACATAATTATTATTTCTAGGTGTTGTGATGTAAATTTTCATGTATGTATATCGACATAGAGTGCACCGAGGACGACACACAATTGTAGGGCAGGGGGAATGTAACATCCCCATTATAATCCCCAATTTAATTAATGCTTATGTGGATATAATATGTGGCTACGACCAAGCGATGTAATATGCAAATTGTATTTCAATGTTTTAATAATAAAAATGTGATGCCAACTACTAAGGGGACATGGACAAGATATGGGGGATGAATTAATCCACAAGAGGGGGAAGTGTCTAGGATAATGGCCAAGAGGGGTCAAAGGGGGCATTACCCATGTATATTAATTCAACCCATTTTTCCTAAACTTTCTTATTGTATACAAACCTTCCACTTTCTAATTGAGTGTTCCCAAATCCAATCATTGAATACATGTAAGAGGGTGGGTGTGAGTGGTCACATCCCAGAGTTATTGGGAGCATGGGGGTTGAGTACAATCATCTTAGGGAAGAGTGTGAGTCAAGAAAGGCAAGCCACAAGAGAGAAAATTTTTATGGGTTGGGACAATAGTTTTGGAAGTCAAGCTTTGTGCATGGCAAAATACGAGAGAGAAAGAAAGAGAGCTTGGAGCTGGTGCAACCATGGACGGAGAATTCTGGAGCATAACTGGAGCGAATTGGAGTTGGAGAATGGAAGAGCCAGGTTGTCAGGCCTAAAGAGTGAAATTTTGTGTGAGTTGCACTAAAAAAACAAGTGGTTTTTGTTGGTTTGCTAATAGTTTTCCTAGCAAAAAGTTCCATTGAGTTCACAGCTGAGATATTCATAGTTACCTATGCCAGAGAGACCTTGATAAATGAATGACACATTCCATGGGTTATCCCTGATAAACAGATGGTACATCCCTTGGGTTAACCATGATAATTTAATGGTACATCCTTTGGGTTAACCATGATAAATTAATGGTACATCCCTTGGGTTATCCCTGATAAACAGATGGTACATCCCTTGGGTTATCCCTGATAAACAAATGGTGCATTCCTTGGGTTGGGAAGGTCAGGAGGAAGAGAGATGGTAGAAAAATTGGGATAGCTATAGGAGAATATCAGTTAGGTTATGAGTTTTATGAGTTGCGAGTGGACTGCGAGAGACCACCCTCTTTTGTGGATTACTAGCCTCAACTCATGGGTGAATGGCTTTTGATATTTGGAACAGTTAGTCTACGGTTGGGTGGAACGTCTGTCCCAAGCAGCTGGTTGCACAATTCTGTGTTAAAGATAAGTTTTTTTTATCTTGTACTAAGTTATTTACATGTGTTATTGTTGTGCATGAAATCTGCTTAAATGAGAATGACTTATATGCTACTGTAATGAGCAATTTAGATGGATTTCATGTTGATTATTAGCATGCTTTAGATGCATCTATTTTATGGTTATAGACAATAGCTAAATCTATTTTAAAATTGTAGTTGTAAGCTACAGGAAATCGACTAACAATAAAATAATTACTACTTAGTTAGTAGACGTTTCATTTTTAATGTGTATTCCGCACCGTAATGTTTCTTGGTTAGGCTGGGGAACGTTACATTATGATATCAGAGCTGTAAAGAGAGATTTTTTACTTGGAGTGACCCAACTTGGGTGGTTGGGTATGTTACATTGACAACTTCCCAAAATATTTGTGATGGGACATGCTAGACTGGAAAGGGAAGCAAAAAGAAGAGCTTCACATATATGATAAAATTACCTTTTCAAAATAGACAACCACTAGATTAGGATGAGATAGGAAGTTCATAATCAATTGCATGAGAAATCATTATCCTGAATGCACCAAAATTCTATAACCCAAGAATCAACTTCAAGTAGAGATTAATGTTATGCTCAATCAATTGAGATACATGTTGGGATATTAAGGAAGGAGGTGTGTCGGACCCAGATTCCTCCTCTCCCTCTCCAACCACTTGAAAGTGTGCAGAGTATCCATTATTCTTGAATCGAGCTCATGTCTTTTGAAAAAGGGCAACTTAAGCCAAACATTTATTAATTGTGTTAGTATTGTTTCTAAGGAAACATAAAAGAACATATTCTTGTTTATATTGTTTAAATGTATTTTTTTGGAATAATTTTTGATTATGTTATTGTTATTTAATGTAATTTGTTGAGACTACACAGAGGTTTTCAGTTTTCAGAACAAAAAAAATTAATTAACTTATTTAAAATATTACTTAACAGGTTCACATAGAGATAGAGTATATATAATTTGGAAAAGGATGACACATACATCAACCAAATTAAAATCAATGATCAATAAAAAGACCCAACCTACCAATTTCAACCTACATAGGAATTCCAAACTTTCACACCTGATTTGAGTAGATATATCTTAGCTTCCAAGGGAAGAAGGAAATAAGTTCCTGGCCTCCAAAAATGGTGAAATTAGAATCTCGTAGACTGATAGAAGCTCTTAACGTAAGATTTTTCGGCTTTGACGAGCTGATATTAATTCTCTCACATGGCTTTGGGGGCGACCAATCAATGGGGAAATATATTATGCCATACCTCGTGCTTGATTTCAAGGTCATTGTATTCAATATGGTTGCCTCTCGCATAGTCGATCCCAAGAATTTTGACTTGGATCGATATATTGATTCACTCGTTGCTTATGATGATGATTTATATGTTGGACAATTGGCTTCGGTTGATGGAAAATTGGTTTGAGTTGTTGGTTGTCATTGATGTCAACTCTTAGAGAGTGATATTGTAGATTGATGTCAACCCTTAGAGATTGATGTCAACCCTTGGAAAAGTATGGTAGTGAATTTTGGTTGCCCCAACAGTATGGTTAAGGGACTCAAGTTTGTTTGATGTATAAAGTTATGCAGATCAACATGTTTGCAGGTAAGAATATTCTAGATGGATAGTGCATAACATGCCATTTCTGATGATATGTGGAATGCCACATAACTCCTCCCAGTTAGAGAGTTATGGCCTTGTGAAGTTGGAGAACCCTCTTGAATTATCTAGAAGCCCCTAGAAGGTCAAGGAAGTCAAATTATTCTAGAAACTCCTAGAAGAAGTTGACTAGTCAAAGTGGGTGAAACTAGGAGTTAATCATGGGTTAAGTTGTTGCAATAAGAAAATAATTAAAAATAAATTAGTTGCAACTAGAAGTGAAGAGTTTACTATTTGTGGATAAAGTGGTTATAAGTGGACAAGTGGTTAGAAGTGGGTTATCCCTAAAAGAAGGAAATTGGGTTAAGTTGGTTAGAAGGTAACCCATAGAGGTAGCTACTTGGAGAGTATAAATAAGAGAGCAAGGGTCTCCTATTAGCACCTATTGAGCACATTGAATATCTATTATTGTGTAAGGTTTATTGCAAGTACTCATTGATACATCTAAAGTTACACAAGTCTGAGGTAGCAAGAAGGGTTGACAGTGAAAGTTTCAGAATTGCAAAAATATTGAGAAAACCCTAGTTTTTTAGGTGTACATGGGATGCAATGGAGAAGTGCACGTACGTACGTGGATTGACAATATAATAGGTTGTGTCAATTGAAAAGACATGAAATCTTGAGTTGTTGACGGTCTCAAGTTTTCAGAGTATGAAAGCAAGCTCCCAGGAAGGTCTATAGTGATCATGTACCAAAAATCTATCTACATGTTCAAAAGGTATGTGTTATTTCTATGTGTAGTTGGATATTGTTTTTTCTACATGAGATATGGTTACGGGGCTTTGAGGATTTTTCCTAGAGAGGCTGTTGGTTCTATGGAATCTCTGGTATGAGCTAGATCTACAGAAATTCAACAATGGTATGTTGGTATTATTCATTGGTACATCTTGTTGGTTCAAGTGTTGAGGGATTTTGTGGTACATGGTTGAGGGATTTTGGTTGTGAAGTGATTGTGATGTAGTTGTGAAGTTGATTGTGAATTTTGAGGCTACATATCAGTGAGGGTTTGATGTCTAGTTCATGTGAGGGTTATTGCACTTGATCATGATTGTGCACATATGTATGGCGCATGACTAAAGAGATATATATGCACTTGGTTAAGGGATATGCATGATGATGTATGCATAGAGCATAACTACATATTGGCCATAGTGACAGGTTGCAGGTTGATTTGATAGAGCCATCTAAGTGTTTGAGTTTCAGAAAAGGTGAAAACCCTACCTTTCTGAAGGTGTACGTAGGATGCAGTATAGACATGCTTCTTACATATGCAGGTTTTAGTATAGATGGGTTGCGTACATACACGAGCTGCAACATATACAAGTCACATACTTGTTGGTTTTTGTTGGTACAGGCTGAATTCTAGTACATGATTGATTACATGCTTTTGGTACAGGTTGGTTATAGGTTGTTGGCACATATTGGTACATGTTTATAGTGGTATATCTCATGGTGAGAGTGTGGAAGTGGTTTCATCATTTGTCACTAATATTTTAGGGCGACAGGACGGGGCAAGGAAAGGGGGTTGTAGCCTCCTTCCGGTTGGTGCTGGAGAATCAGGGAGTTGGAGCTTCCTTCGGGTTAGAGCCTAAGAAATAGGTGGTTGTAGCCACCTTCCGGTTGTAGCCGGAAAAGCATAGGGGGTTGTAGCCTCCTTCTGGTTGTAGCCAGAGAATTGGGGAGTTGGAGCTTCCCTTGGGTTGTATCCTGAGAAACTAGGGAGTTGGAGCCTCCTTCTAGTTGGCACTAGAGAATTGGAAGTTGGTGCTTCCTTGAATGTAATTCTTGACATATAAGAAAAAAAAATTGTGGTTTTCTCCCACATTGAGTTTCCACGTAAATATTGGTGTGCTGTGCATTGTGTGGATGTGTTTGTTATTGTTTATTATGCACTAATGGATGTCAATGTTTATGATACAATAACATATTGATGATAAACAAATGAAAATGGTTGAATAAGTTAAAGGAATATACATTATGGTTAAAATGATTAATAAGTGGTATAAATTGCTCATTAGTGATTCACCCCCCCACTAGAAATCCAATACTATAAACACGCTAAATTATTTAATTATAATATATTTCTTGATCACAATTTTGTATGGAAGTTGTTTAATTCCGTAATAGATTTATTTTTGTTTTAAGCATGAAATACGTTAACATTTTTTAACTTATACTTAATTTTTTTTATCAAATTTGTAATTAAAAATTATTAATTACAAAATTAATTTATTTTGGATTATTATTTAAATTTTATTTATTTACAAGTTTTATTTTATTTATCAAATTTGTAATTAAAAAATTAATTAACTTTATATTATTATTTAAATGTTATTTATTTACAAATCTTACTTTAAAATAAAAATAATGTTATTTTAGTGGATCATAAAGGATGTGTTGCTTAGGATAGAATTAGATTAATCTATAAATAAATTAATAGAAATGTCCAAATTATTTAAGGGAAGTTTTCATATTATTATTGTTAAATTGAACCATAAGATAATTTTAATAATTATCTTATTCGAGAATTTGTTCATTATTTTGATGATGGCGTCTTACCATGAATCTCAAATTGGTGAAAGGCTTGTGTGGTAGTTGGATTTGAACATGGTTTTGGCCTAGGTAATATCAATAGTTACAGATTCAGACTAAAACCAACTTTTGTTTATCTTACCTTAAGAAATGTAAGAAATTACTTGGTTTGTTTTAGAATTTTATTTGTGTGCTTGAAAAGCTTTAAGAGAAGCATTCCTAGATGACCATAGTTTTGATGAGTTAAAATGTTAGGAAGGTTGGTATTATATCAAATATTTTGAAATTGTGATTTAATGTGAGTGTACATAGAAAATTCTAAGAGAAGGATGAAATATATGTTTTTTTATAATAAAATTTTATTGTTTACTTTTTTTTTGTAAACACCCATAACATCATGGTATATCATTAAGATAAACACTTGTTTTTTCTAATAGTTTTTTTAGTAGCATATATGGTAATAACATGCTTTAAATATATTATGAAGTGGGTTGTCATGGAGTGCATTCAAATATAGAGTATGTAGTCATGCAAAAGTTATATGGAAGAAGTTTATTTATATGAGAAGAGGCAAAATGTGTCAAATTGAAAAAACATCTACAACTGGTTCTTATTTCTTTCTCAGTGTGACTTAAGCATTGTCCTTCATTTTTGCAAAATGGTCAAATAAGAAGGAGGGTAATATCTCAGTGCAACATAAGCATTGTCCTTTGTTTTTGAAAAATGTTCAATTTGGAAGGAAGATGATATTCCCAATCATGCTAATGATTCGACATGGGATATTATTGTGAATGTTATCTCTTCTTGTTCAACCTTTCCAATTTCTATGGTTGCATTGGCTAGGGTTAGGCTTTGAGATTTATGTATAGTAAAGGCACCTGGACTCCACAATTCGTGAGATACTGTTGGAAATGAACAAATTTTCTGTAGAGGACTAATCATTCTCTTTAAAGTACACCTCTTTGCACCCCCTCTCACTTCTAGCACCAAAACAATACCTCCCACCCATGACCTCATACCTTGTAAGCAGCTGAAAAAAGGCACATTAACTCCCCCTGCTTGCCACCTCTTAACCCACACATATTCAGGGATAGGTGCAACACCCCCCACTTCATGACATCTTAGTCCATGCGTAATTGGATGGATGTAAGAGAAATACCTTTACATGTTTTTTCAACATTCCCTTTCCCCCACTTTGGGGGCATGCTAGTTATTTTAAATAAACACTTTAACGGAGATTGACACAGTTATACAATGAATTTGCCTACACCAACATGTTTGGAATAATTTCCAGTAGCCACTGGTGATTGTTATAGACGTATGAACTTATTCTTGTCAAATGTGAATTCCCCAGGTGTGTTTTATATAGCTATCATGGTCGATGATCTAGTCTTAGACAATTTTTAAAATACATGTTTTTTGTTTGATTCTCAGGCCTTGTTTTCCTTTTCTCTATTGTTTACATCTCCCACGTCTTTATACTGCAAAATGGAAGCTTCTTCTCCCAAAATTTTATGCAGATACATATCACATTCCCAAAAAATGTTTTAGGGAATGTTTTCTATGTGACATATTCTTTATAACTTCAACACTGAATTTTAACGATATGCAAATAATGTTTAAGGAATTAATCTTCTTCCTCTTAGTGCTAAAATATGTAGGAAAGAGAATGTTTTTGATTTCTTATAACAAGTGCGCTAGTTTTCTTCTAACCGTTGTGACTTCTATTGGTTCTATTTTTTATTTAACATGCATCATTGTTTTCCTTTACTTTTCCCTTTTCTTTATTAGTATATGGCAGAGGGAAGAGAAAATAGAATGAAATGGAATAAATATTGAGTATATGGAAGGTAGAAACAGAGCATGCTTGAATGAAGAGGAAGAGTGGGTGGGGATATGAAGTGGAAGTGGCCTTATAAAATAAAGTTTTGATGGTTTTTGTTATAAAAGTTTGGCACTCTGTTGATGGAAAGAACCACTTCAATACCACTTTGTGATGTTTTTGTAGTTTTATGAGGAGCGACATCAAATTATAAAAAAAGGGACAAACCCAAATAATCTATTAAAGGTAGAATATTTTACATTAATATGAAAGTGATGATTACAATGAATGGATATGATCTCTTTAGATAACATGGAATGAGCGGGCCATTATGAATAAACATTAGGGAAATGTTCCTCTTAATATATCAACTAGGGATTAATAATATCTACATCCCCCCCCTTGAAATATTGATCCTGAGAAATCCCTAAGTACTTCCCTCATTTTGAGAGAGACCCATAATATCAAGAAAGTCATGGAGGCAATGAGATTGGAGACTTGGCCTCGAGACCTTGTGCTTGCAATTCACGACACTTAACCATTCATGCTAACCCACTGGGCTAGTAATACACACACACACACATCACTAGATACTAGTATATATTTAATTTATAATTAGGTATCCTACACATTACTTGAGACATGCAAGATAAAGTCCAATGATAACACTATGCTCTCTAAAAGTAATTTCTTTTGTTTTGGACATGAAGGAAAAAGTTGTATGCAAGTATTAGGGGAGCTGACATTGTCTGACCACCATCCAAATGTTTTCTCCATATGATAGGGTGTATTTAAACTCAAGGCCATGAATTCAAGATTCATCTTGAACACCTCCAATTTTAAGCATGCATCATGTATACAAGTTATCAATAGAATTTGGATTTTGGTGTCACAACCCAAAGGGGAAAAACGATGGATTTTGTGATGGGAAGATGTCATTCGAAGCATTACAAACTTCCTCTAGGGATATGATTGACAATTATTAATTGTTAGGATATGGAAGAGTAAGGTAGTTACTGAGGAGTTTGAACAAGCTTCAAGGATGTTTTAATTTATCTCATTTAATGAGTAATTGTAGTCCAAGGTAGTGAAATTTTATCAAAGTTGAGGAAACCTATAAAGAAAGAGGAGCTCAAATTTGTGTCTATCTCCATTAGCTCAAGGTGGGTGACAACCCCAACAAAGCTTTCTTCAAATCCTTTTCATCTAAAGAAGTGGACTTGCTTATCAAAATACTGAAAACAATGGAACGAATAACCATGGATCATTTCAATATGGAAAAAGAATTTGTTGATCATTAAAAAATGGTTTTCCAAATGTAAGGGGTAAAAGAAGAAAGAAGGGTGTTTGTGTAACCCTATATTAATGCAGTTGTACAAAACCTAACAAATGAGTAGTGGAGAGCATGTGAACAAGAGTTGACATTAGATGAATTGATCATTTCCCTAAAATGGCTTCTAATAAGTCTTAGAGCGTAGATGGCTACAACCTATGTGAATTATACAAAGCCACACAATATTTTATGGGATGGGATTTTATCCAAGTATATAAAATACTATATTCAAAATCAAATGTTGGGCGACCTCATTAATAAGGGTTTGATCATATTCAATCCAAATATTGGTGATCCCGAGATTATCACCAAATAACATCTGCTAACTCTCTTGAAGGTGTCTTAAAATGTCCTAGCCTAGGTCCTAGCCTTGAGGCTAAAGAACATCATGCTAAATATTATTATCCATGATCAAACTAGATTTTTTAAAAGAATATTCATTTTCGACAATGTGATTGCAATTTGGGAAGCAATGGAGTGGGTGAGGATAAAAGTTTTAAAGGCCCTCTTCATTGAATTTGAAAAATCATATGATAGGGTAGATTAAGATTTCATTATTTCTATGCTCAAATCCTTAGGATTGGACCCCTTTTTTTGTCAAAGTAGTGAAATCTCTCTTTGCATGAGAATCTATTGTGTCTACTTCCATTAATTGAGCCAAGTCTAAAGAAATGGGTCTCTTTAGATCTATTGAAAAAGGATTCCCCTTGGTAAATCTCTTTATGTAATGAAAGCATAAGCTCTTGGTTAATTCAAAATAGAATGACCCTTACCCTCATCAAGGGTATTCTTCTCCTTGGAAATAATGGTGGACAAGTAGGGAATGAAAATTTTGCAAATGACTCCTT
This sequence comes from Picea sitchensis, assembly GCA_010110895.2. Lineage (NCBI taxonomy): Eukaryota > Viridiplantae > Streptophyta > Pinopsida > Pinales > Pinaceae > Picea > Picea sitchensis. The sequence goes on along the minus strand of SNQJ01S0015649.1, from coordinate 52,054 downwards.
AATGGTTCTAGAATAAAAAGAAGCTTTAGATAACACTCTAGAATAGATGCAAATCCTTTATGAGGATTTGGGATCGAAGCTAGAATTGGCCAAGGCTTGAGGCTTATGTCTCAACCTAAGAGGGACACTAGGCTGATTGATGGTCAAGAGTAAGGTTGGACTCAACCATCCAAGTATTCTAGTTTTTGGGAATCCCTTTTCCTTTTGATGCCTCCCCCATGGAACTATGGGAGGTAGTGTTTTAAAGAGTGGCCAATAATATTGAAAAATGCATCATAAAGCCTATTCCCTTTGTTACTAAAATTCCAATGCACCAAAGTTCTTGCTACTGCCCATGTGTATTACTCCTCGTGTTGAGTTCCTTAAGTAAGAGCTAATTTTAGAATGGAAAATATTCTTATAATTTTTTTTTTAGAGAACTCTAGTGAAGACAAAGACTTCAATAGAGTTCATTGGAGTCTTTGTTGTATCCCCATAGATAAAGGAGAAACGAGAATTCACACCACTAGAAGTGAGGCTTAGGCCCTATGCACCAATTGGATTAATATTAGAGCCATTCAAGGCCATGAATCTTGGAAAATATTCTTGAGAATTTGTATCACATTAGGAGCTTCATATGATCATAAGGTGTGCATCAATATGAGTCTACAGAACCTCTTGATTACTATGGCCCCTATCAATGTGTAGGGGAATTTTGTAGGTAAGAGCATTTGGTGGACCTGGGAGGCCATTAAGAACACATTGGTTTGGAAGAGTGAATTGATAAGGGTACATATTTCCTTCAATGATCGTTGTCTATGGTGGTCACTAGTGGTGTTGTAGGATGGCAATCCTTTAGTGGAGATTGCTTGGTTTTCAGCCATAAACTGTTTAAAATTTGAATTCATATACTTGGAGATCTGTATAACCTACTTTTGGAGACTGTAAGTCTTGGTGGACTCTAAAAAGGGAGCTCAATATTATCATGATTGTCATAATTATATTAGAAAAATGAAAAGTATAATACAAAAAATCTCTTTTTGAAGCTCGGCCTACTAGGGCTGCTAACTTTGTGGAAGGACTAGCTATATGCAACATATTCTCCTCAAAATTGATTATATAAATATAAATATGACATTAACATTCCATATCAAGAGATAACACATTGTTTCACTACCCAAGAATAAAAATTAATGGCATAAAAGAATAAGATAGTATATTACCGACCACTTCGAGGGGGGTAAACTCCAATACCACTTCAAGGGGAAAACCTCCACTGAGTTCCCATATATCATCATAACCCTTCCATGCATATGATGTATCATTTAAATATTAGAAGTAAAGAATACAAATAACATCATGGATGTGGGACAATGATCTGGATTATTTTCGGCATGAAATGAGATCGGAGATATAATAAAGAAATGCACAGAGATATCGCAGATATTCAATAATATAACAGAAATGTATCGGAGATGCAACCATAAACACAAATATACAATAATACACGATTTCTATTAATGAAAGAAATGTACAGAGACTGTAAAAATACAGAGTGGAAGACTCGCTAGAATGGTGGCAGCTTATCTCTGAGAAGAGATGTGACAACTACTCGCATTCGCAAGAAGATGGTTACAATGAGGCTCTGAAGGCCCTGTTGGAGCCGCCCCTGTTTTTTCGCTTCACACTAATTTGAAAAAATCCGATATTTGTGATCTAGAGTTGTTTTTTCCTTTTCCTTCCCTTCCAAAAATCATAAAACTCTGAGAGAATTTTTCGTTGCCAGAATAGTAATACT
>SNQJ01S0015649.1:27698-50247 GCA_010110895.2 Picea sitchensis | reverse complement strand
TGCAAACTATTGTTCTGAACGATTCTTATAGTCTTCATCCAATTCTGTGCAAGAAGAAGATTGTTCTAAGGAAGTTATAAGTTGTCATGGACCTTTTGGAAATTGGATGTAACTAATTGAACCTTAGAGATAGAAGGAACATAAATTTTAAGGATTGGTGGAGGAAAGCCATAAAGTGCTTCGAATAGGGTCATCTTAGAGGTTGTATGGTATGAAGTGTTATACCACCACTTAGTCAAGAGTGGCCATTTAATCCATTATGATTGTTTATTAGTAGAAAAGAAACAAAGGTAGCCTTCAAGCCATGATTGGTTGATATCATAGCTAATTTGGTGCCCTAGATCTTGAAAAAACATTTCTAGAAGGGATTGGTGAATTTATGATCCTTATTAGAGACAATCACCTTTGGGAATCCATGAAGTCTGTGAATATCCTTAATAAAAACATTTTCAATTTGGCCAGATTTGGAAATTTACCAAATGTTGATTGAGATTTCCAAAGATAAATTGTGTATACAATTTTGAAATGTCTAGTGTTTCGAGTGGACACTCCACCCATCATCAAGGAAAAATAAATCTCAATCAACATTATGACTAAGTGTGAAAACCTAGACACTCAGATTCTAAAGGAGACCATGATTTTTGAAAAGCGCGGAATTAAAATTATGAAAAGAGTTATTGACCTTACTTTCTTAAAATGATGCTAGGATTCCTCTATCCTCCCTACATTTGCTCCTATTCATCAACATCATTGAAGGCCTGATCTCAACCACATTTTTACAAGACACAATAATGTTGTTCTTCATGCAAAGATTTACTTTACTAGGTCAAATCTTATCCACTTATCTCATAAGGTTTTTAAGCTCCATCTTAAACTCTTGTCAATTATTTTCTTTAATACATGGTCTATTTTTTACCATGGTTCATATCATGTAGCTTCTAATTTATTTGAATTGATCTCATAAAAAAAAATTCTTAAATTTATTAAATTAACTACTAATATGCATACTCCTCACCCTAAACATTATCATTGACTTCCCTCTCTTAAGCCTGCCTCTAAGTCTTCTCTTTTTTCCTCGACCGCCCAGACCACTGTTCCCATTTCCTCATCCTCCCATTTGAGTTCACTATTGATACATGTCTCCTGTCATTCGAAACATTTGAATTCCTCATTTTCCTCAACAAATTCCTCCATGTCCTCATCCTTTAAAGCTTCCTCTTCATCACTCTTAACACTTTCTCTGAATATTAAGCTAATTTCACGCCGCACACCCATTCTACAAACTAATCTCTCTTCTCGTTCTTCCTTGGATTTCCCCAATGGGAACATTGTTAAACCTAATTTGTATTTCTTTTCCAATGAGACAACTAATTGTTTTAATCCTAATTTGTCATTTAATTCAAATTCTTCTTATCCTAATTCATCATTTAATTCTAATTATGTTAACCCTAATTTTCCATTTGATACTAATTCTTTCAATTCTAATTTGTCATTTATTTCCAATGATAAATTTAATTATTCTCATAATTCTAATGACAATTTAAATCTAGCTACAATCTCTAATGATAGATCTAAATTTTCGTTAATGTTTAATGATAATGTTAGTAAATTAATGTCCTTTTGAACCCTTTTCCTTCCCTTGAAATCTTGACCCTAACTCCATCAATTTTTCTCTCATTCCCTTCCAAATCCCCCCTCACCCTCTTCCTTTTTTTATCTGACATCAATTATAAACTTATCTTCTTTTGATCTCGATCTTCCCTCCATCCATGTTTTGGAAAAAGGATTCAACTTTTTCCTTTCTCCTCGTCGGATTCCTATAGAAGATATTCTTTTCTCTATTGAATCCACAGAATATCATATTCCCACACACAAAGTTGAATAAATTCGACAAGAGTGTGGTAGAATTATTTGTCTTTCCAAACCTCCTAAATTGAACTTATCAAAAGAATAATTTAAATCAATTTATCTCCTTAATAATAACCCCAATATTATTATTTTAAAAGATGATAAAGGTAACACTACGATCATTATGAATATCCATGACTATGAATCTAAACTTCAAGACATCCTTTCTTCTTCCTCATATAAAACTCTCTCTAAGAACCCAATGAACGCCATAACTAGCTTACTGACCAAAGCCATCAAATCTTCATCCTAGACCCTTCCATTCATACACATCTTATTCCTCATAATCTTCAAACCCATGGGATTTATGGGCATCCTAAAATTCATAAAAAAAGACATCCCTCTTAAGCCAATAGTAAGCACTATAGGAGCACCTACTCATGCGCTAACTCACTTCCTTGCTGATAAACTATAATCTTTTATATGAAAATATCCCTCATTTATTGAATATTCCTTTAATTTTATTCAAAATACTAAACATATTCACCTGTATGAACAAGACATCATGGTTATTTTTTATTTTGTGTCCTTATTTACCAAAATTATGGTTCCAGAATCCCTTCACCTTATCTCCAAATTGGTGGACCCCAAAACCATTAACCTTATTAAAATGTGCCTCACCTTGAATTTGTTCACCTTTAAAGGGACATGTGATGGAAAAACATAAGGTACAACTACATGGTCCTCCTTATCCCTATTCATTGCCAATATTTTTATGGAACATTTTGAAGCTTTAGCATTGAACAAATTTCATCTTAAGCCCAAATGTTGGTTTTGATTTGTTGACAATACCTTCATTGTTTGGCCTCATGGCCATACCTATTTGATCTCTTTCTTTAACCATCTTAACAACATTTCACCCCATATCCAATTTACTATGGAAATCCAAAATGAAAATTATTTTCCCTTTTTGGATGTTCTCATTACCCATCTTCCCAATGGCACCCTCACCCACCAAGTTTATAGGAAAAATAATCACACTAATTGATACCTTCATGCCCATTCTCACCATCACCCTTCCCAAAAATATCTCATTCTTAAAACTCTTGTTACTCGAGCCATTTGAAATTTTTATCCTCATTTCCTTAAGAAAGAAAAATCCCACCTAAATAAGGCCCTTGTGGCCAATGGTTATTCAATTTCTCAAGTCAACAAGGCCTTTTTCTCATCCCACCATTCTAAATCTAAAAACTGTCATTCCTCTTTCCCACCCTTAGCTTTCATTTCTCTTCCCTATATCAAAGGTACTACATATCATATCTCTAATATTTTGGCCAAAAAGATTACCAAAAATCTCTTTAAACCCCATAAAAACTTAACTAGTTATACAAAACAAATAAGGATGACTTTGACCCCATGCTTGGCCAAGGAGTTTACAAAATTCCCCGCTCTTGTGGAAAAACATACATAGGCCAAACTAGTAGATAATTTAAATCCCATTTAAAAGAACATATAGTTTTGACCTTCCATAATTGTATCTCTAAGTTAGCTATCATCGAGTTCTCCCACAAATCTAATCATCTCATTTTCTTTGACCAAACTAAAATTATAGCTTCAGAACCCCATTACTCCTGTCGTATCATTTGGGAAGCAATGGAAAATGAAAAACATCCTAATGATTTTAATTGGGAAGATGGCTACAAACTTAACCAATCTTGGAAACCCACTATTCATCATATTGATCATTAGGCCTTTTTCTTTCTTGATTTAATTTTTAGCTTCCATCCTTGGACACTAATGTTATTCTTTCTTTTTAGTTTTTCCCTTTTTAAACTTTTATACCCCTCTCCTCCTTTTTAGCCATCTTGACTTTTTTAATTCCTTGGAAATATAAAATTAATAAATTATGTTTCCTAAGCTTTATTTTCTTCAACACTTTCTTTTAATTTCAATTTTGCCGTTATCATTAAATAACTTTTATTTCCAACAAGTCCTTTACTATTTTAATCACTTTTCACAATGGGCTGTAACACTTTTTTCACAATGTTTAACCTTAATTTTTAGTATCCCCCTCATTGCTCTTTTCTATTATTATTTCATCTTTATTTGTTCCCGATGATGGGTGGAGTGTCCACTTGAAACATGAGACATTTCAAAATTTTATACTCAATTTATCTCTAGAAAGGTCAATCAACATTATGACTAACTGTGAAAACCTACACACTTGAATTTATTGACTGACTGAGAAAGTGGCATATTTGGTAAGACAGTCCACAATAAAAAAGGAGGGATATTTCCCTTATAACTTGGGAAGCCTTGTAATGAAATCCATCAAAATTTCCTCCCAAAACTAATTTGGAATGGGTAGGGGTTGAAGTGGACGATGAGGTTTAAAAATTTCCCCTTTATTGCATTAGCATGGCCCACACTTAGAGAGAAAGTTATGAACATAAATGTTAAGACCATTCCAAAAGAAGGGTCATTTGAATCTATGATATGTTTTTAAAAATCTAGAATGACTTGTTGTAGGTGAGGCAAATTTTTCTTTTTGATACTAGAATCTGGGCACAAAATGATAAAGTTTTTATTCCTCAAAATGTCATTTTCCCAACTATAATGTTCGAAAGGGTGGGAACCATTATGAAGTTGGTGTATCAACTACTATGTGGATGTGGTAACATACCACTCCTTCCTCTCCTCTTTTATCCATGTTAAAAAAAGTGTAGAGATGGCATATACATGGGTTCTATTTTTATGTTTTCGAGAGAGTGTATTAGCCACAATGTAATCCTTTACCTTTTTTTATATGACCTCAAAAACATAACCCTTCATTTTAGTTGCCTAATTTTTCTACTCTTTGGAAGAGGCCCATTGCTCCAAAAAATATTTAAGTCTAGAATGATCAATGTTAAACTTGAAATGATTCTAAGGAGATATTGATGCCATTTATTTACTGAATGGAAGATGGCTAGCATCTCCCACTCATATGTGGATTTTGCAATATCTCTTCCCTTGAGGTTCTTAATTTCAAAGGAAATGGGCGTACCCTCATGTATACGATTGCACAAGTATTATTCTTTAGGCATCACATTTAATGATGAATGAATTAGTAAAATACGAAGATGCAAAGATAGGTGTACATGTCATAGGTTCCTTCAGAGCGTAAAAAACATGGGTGGCCTCACTAGATGAATGAATTGAATTCTTTTTGAGAAGGGTTGTTGGAGGGATGCAATTTTTGCATAGTCATAGACAAACATTCTTCAGTATCCATTGAGGCCTAAAAAACCTTTTGATCCTATACTATTTTGAGGGATGGACCATGTAGTAATAACTTCATTCTTTTGTGTATTAGATTTAACCCCTTCTTGAGAAATGACATGCATATAATTTATTCTCTTCTAACATTTGAATAATTATGTCTAAGTGAGATGTGATTAGGCCAAGTCTTAATATAAATTAGAATGGAACATCAAAAAATACCGGAGCATACATCCATGATTATAGCTTGAAAATATCATTCATGAAGCCTTGGAAAGTAGAGAGAGCATTGGTAAAGTTGAATGGAATAACCATGAACTCATAGTGACCCTCATGAGTTTGGAATTCTATTTGGGGAACATGATATTGGATTTATATTTGATGATAACCAGAATAAAGATCAAGTTTGGAGAAGTAGGAAACCCCATGGAGTTCATCAAGCAACTCATTGATTATGAGAAGATGAAACTTATCTTTGACTATAATTTTATTAGTTCCATGTAATTGATACATATCCACTGTGATCTATCTTTCTTTCATACTAAGATGATAGGTGCAAAGAATGCACTCGACTAGTTCAAATGACTCCTACATCCAATAATTCTTCAACCAAATTCATAATATCACTTTTCTAGTAGTAAGGATATTAATGTTGCATGATATTGGGAGCAATTATCCCTAGAAGCAAGACTATTCTATGGTCATGGTCATGGGATGGAGGGAGGCATGAGGGAGGATATTGAAATACTTGAACATGCTTATTCGTGATTTCTTGCAACTCCAATTGAGTAATATCAAAAGGACCATCATAAAAAATTCTATAGAGACATGAATGATCCCCTTATACCCTTTTATGAGTAGTTTTTCCAATTGGGATGAATATTGATTCCATGGAGTATATGAGTGTGACCATTTTGCTGGAATGCAGGGACAACACATCAAAATTCATAGAAATGTTTCCAAGAGCGTAAAGACATTGGACACAAAGAACAACATCCTTGTCTTATGGTGTGTTTCAATCATTGTGTGTTTGGTTCATTCTAGTGATTTGTTACATAAATTTCCTATTATATGGTTTCCTCAGTGAATTAATTTGACTACTTGATCACTGGTTGAAATTACATGTTTACGCAAGAGTCTCACGTTTGTTCAATTGTTGGTGTGTTTTTGTTTTGTTGTGTAATTGTATGTATATTCAGCTGGCAAGTAAGAGATTGTGTGTGTATGTAGTGTTATGTTGTTTCTTAGCTACAATGATTATTAATATTCTACAGGATATTTGGTCCAAGCATTGTGACTTGAATGTGTGTGGGATGATTAGCTACAACAAACCACATGCTACAACACTTTTGTCGATTAGTTTGACTACAAGCATAATATTTAAATATATTATCATTCCTTCCCACAACATATGAGTGTGTTATGGGACAAAATCTCACAGGGATATCACTAAATGATAAGAAATATCTCCTTAGGATTAGCCTATTTATCCTAGACAAAATAGGGTTTAGACTTCTATGGTTTCCCTAGATCTAAGACAAGCAAACCCTTTTATCTACTGAGAGGGAGTAGATTAGAATACCTTATTATCGAAGGATATCCTTGTATGTCTAGGCTATTGCAGACCTTGAGCTCCAACTATAGTCCTTGCAACATGGTTCTTGCACACAAGCAACAAACAAAACCAATCTCCTTCTTCCCCTAGTGTTAGGAATCACTAATACAACTCAGATCTATTCTAATCTATTATTCATAAGATCAGATCCAACCCATTCATGAATCAAACACAAACAATTTGGGAGAAAACTAATGATCTATTATATATCATAGAGAAATTACATCAAATTCTCATACCTTTGGATGTAGATCCAAGTCTTCCTTGACTCCTTACTCCTTGCTTCTCCTTGGCTTCTTGGTCAGGCTAGGAAACTATGACTTCTAGTTGTGACAGATGGAAAAATCACCTTTTCAAATGGAAAACATGACCTTACTCTTCTATTCTTTCTCTTCTTTCCCAAGACTTTCCCTTGTTAGATGGATATTTGGAGGAGGCTTGGGATAGCTTTTAGATATTCTAGAGACAACTAGAGACTTGTATGATGTGAGTTCCTAGGCCCTTTCTATGAAGATACAACTCATACGTTGCTTATCTCCTCGTAACTCCCTGAATATAGAAATTTCAGGGGTCATCGCTTGTTGACCCACTAGTGACCAATGATGATCATCACTTGTTGTCACTATGTGTCTAGAAATGATATCCAAAAAGGGATTAAATCTCAAGAAAAATATGTATTTTGGCTTCTATCTTCTCATGGATTCCCTTCTATCCTATAGGGTGGAAATTAAGGCTATAACATATGCCCCCTAATGTGTGAGGTCAAGAAAGCAATGGATGGTTGAAATACATTACAATAAAATAGTGTCCATGCGAGGCAACGTGAGGAGAGAGAAAAGGAGGTTCAAAAGTCAAATAAGTCCTGCAATCAAACACCAAGGATGCGAGCATATATAGAGAAACCCCCTAAGTAGACATACTCAGACTCTAAAAAGCATGGTCGCCAAACAATACACTGCAGATCCATGAAATGAAATGCTAGATCATGGCCATGAAAGAATACACAGTTGATCCATGTCATCAAGAAGATCATATCCATGAGACAATGCAATGTGGATCTATGTCATGAACACAATTATAGCCACCAACAAATACAATGTGGATCTATGACACAACATATAGATATCAGAAAGACAACAAGCACTAAGGAGAGTGCCCCCAAAGTATTCAAAGTACTCATATACAAGTGATATACTCCATCACAACTTGGGAGGGGGTGCTGTAAAGGAAGGATGTGCCCCCCCAACCCAAGGTCTTCATCCCAAACCCCAATGGTATGAATCTACATCATGCGAATAGAGGAGATGATGTCGAGCATGGTGGAACCATTTGATTACCATTCATTGATGTATACCATTAATAGACGTGAGGGGACCCATCGATGATGAATATGGACCCCAAGGTACCTAGTACAATCTAGTGAGTGTGAATAGATGAGATGATGTTGAACACTCATAGAATCAATTAATCAATAGTCAATGATGTAAACCCACTGTTGATCACGAGGAGGCCTGCCACTGAGGACTGCAAGCTCGATGGTACTAGTTGGTTTCTATATTCCTCTCCTAATTAGTATTGAAGTCGATAGGAAGAGAATCGTCGAAGGAGGGCCTTGATGTATCCCCCATCAATCGACATGAAACATACACCGAGAGATGATGTGAAGAGAGAGTATCACAAAGCACAACTAACACAGAGATGGATGACTAAGAAAATCAACAAAACAATAGATGGCCGACTCAGGCTTAAACTTCCCTTGAACATATATCATGACACAACAGTGAACTTGCAACAAGACACAAGAGATAGATGAATATAGTGAAACAATGCAGGAGGCATTGAAGCACTCTCCATGATGAATGGAAGAGTAACCAACCGAAGGAGTATCTATGACTCATATTACTAGGACGACTCCTAGGCAAGCTAAAACCCAAATGGATGGGAAGGAATCAAACATGTGCCATGTTAAGGGGTGTCTCGAATGATGCTGCCATTTCGAGAATAGATCAACTGTGAAAACCCCCCCACTCTTTTTTGTTTTTTTTTGTATTTTTCATCTCCTTCATGGTTTAACGAGCACGAAAGAATGACACAAGTATACTCAGTATCCTTCATGGTTCAATGAGCATGAAATAATGATGCCAGTAAGATCAATACCTTTTTCGTGTCCTTTTACGAGTCTGAAAAGGAGATAAAAATATACTCATCAGGAGAGAATGAGTGTCTTAACAACATGCTCCTATGTTCCAAGCGCATGGAACCAACTTAAGAAAAATGAATGCAAGTGGTAAAAGAAAGTGAGGTCCACTCTTAGAAACCGTTCTCTCTCTGTGTAGGTGGATGCAAAATAGAGGCCAAATAATGCAAGAAGTGGATGGTCAAGGCTACTTCATAGTGGTAAGCGAGATGTGGGAAAACAACAGCGTAGCAACGAGAGGCATGACACGAGAAACAAATGCATAGGCGACTATTAAGAAAAAATAAAAGATTTTCGAGAACCCCCATGGGATGTGGCCAGAATATAGATGAAGAGAGAAGAATGAGGCTCAAATTCAAGTCATGGAAATAATAAAGGAGGGCTCTCGAGCCTACGAGAAATCACAACATGGGCAATAAATGGAAATCTAGGTGCTAACTATGGTGCCCAAGAAGGGTAGGCACTACCGAACCTGTCACGACGTGAAAAAGGAGTGGCTAAAGTCACAACCAGCTGGGTTCAAGCCTAAGGCATAGTGCTGAAAGTATGGATGATTAACAATGCAAGGCAGAACATGCAGGGAAAAACCTATCCCTATATGCCAGTTTAGAGACACGTACCTCAAGTGTAGTGGATGTCACCATATTCATAAAAACTTTTCGTCATCCTTTCAAGGTGCATAGACTAGAGGTGAAGGTCAATTAAAGTGAAAATGACATTAGAATAATGAGCTCAAATAAAAATAAACACCCACTTACTTGGTCTCATGGTGAAAAATAGTTTTTTATTTCCCAAAAAGGTTATAAAAGAAAACTCACTTTGGTAAAAACTCATTCTTCACTTGGAAAGAGAGGCATGTGGAGAGCTTGAGGAGAAATACCTCTTCCAAGAGTAGGTGTGGAGCTCATTGTGGAGATTTTCTTCAAGCATTCAACCATCTACCAAATCCAGGTAATCACTTTAAACCTTTCTTCTGCATTTCCTTGTCTTTTTTTCTCATGATTTGTGGAAGAAAATGCATGGAACGCAGGCCCGCTGCACGATTCCCTGAGCCCGATTTTCAGGTCATCATCATGTGATGATGCATCTTGATCACATGAGGCATCACATGAATTGTAAGGGTCATCCAACGATGTCCAAGGAAAATTCCTTGGATTGAAACGACCATGCACACATTTTCTAGGGTTTGTTTATCAAACCAATTTTTTTTGGTTTTTTGGTTTAGTAGGACGAGTTTACAGGTTTTTGGTGCTAATGGGTTGCTTGATTTGTTGTTTCTTGGATGTAGGAAAGTGGTCATATTGATTGAATAGAAGGAAATAACCCATGAGGTTGACGATTATGCTACATAAGGGGATAATATGACCTTGACATCTCTTCAGGAGTGTGGACTCCTTAAGTTTTTCCACTGTCCAGTGCTAGGATATCATGAATATTTACTAGAACAACAAGTTCGGTACCATGAGCATGACCAAGAATGTTTTATTATTTAGGGAAAGGTTCTACAAGTGGACATGGATGATATATATTTTTTCATTGGACTATCCTTAAGAGGATTACCACGACGAATCGATTATTCACTAGGGCGAGATGAGCGATCAATCATGGATTTTATTGAGGAGTTATATCAGTATGGATCATGTAAGATGAGTAGTAAGATCCTAATCCGGGACATTACATATATACCACTCAAAACCGTCCTCTTTTGTATCATCTGAGATTTCGGGTCCACAGGTCTGCATCTAGTGTCCAGGACCAACATGCATATGGATTTGATGTGCTTAGAGCCCACAATTTTCAACTAGTGCGAGGGAGTCCTCGCTAACCTGAAACGCCAACTAACTCATTGTAAGGAGGGAAAACATAAGCAGTTCAAATACGTCTCCCTTCTAGTGACTGTTTTTTTGGAATGGGTGCCTCAGTTGAGGCCATGGTTGGTGATGGGAGACACCACACCCTTAGACCCATGAATGATGTTTTGGGTCTACTACATGGTGATGCTACTAAGGGGACAACATCAAGACCACTATGGGGTTGGGTTCACCTACTAGTGGCATTTCCAAATCATGTGAATCGAGGATTTCCCTTATGCGAGGATGGAATTCTGTTAGGATCCAAAGTTTCCACTTCCTTGAGGTGAGGCATGGGGACCCATGGGTAAGTGCGTTTTTGCATTTTTTCACATTTCCATTTTTTTTTGGTATTTTGGCATATATAATGTTTTTGGCGAGTGCATACTAAAAACATCAAGATCACTAAGAGGTTGGGTTCATCAGCTGGATGCATTGCTAGATCATGAGCATTGAGGATTTCCCTTGTGCGGGGATGAACTTTCACCAGGATCCAGAGTTTCCACTTTCCCTAGGTAAGGCATGGGGACCCATGGGTAAGTGTATTTTTGAATTTCCTTTTGGTATTTTGGCATATATAATGTTTTTGGTGGGTGCATACTGACACAATTTCATTTTTTGTAGATGTAGGACTGAAGCGTCTAGAAGGATGGGGCCGAGATCATCGCTGTAGTAATGACAAGGAGTCGTTAGGAGGGGAAGGAGGTGGTAGCAGTGAAGAGTTGCGTCGTGTTCAATGTAACCTGGAGGGTATGACCAAGGGAGTTCCCCCCACACTAGAGAAATATATGCCCCCGTATATGTGGCGACACTCTGAAGGTTTTTCCCACCCCTTTCACCAACTTCTCTGGAAAGTGGATCAGGTGGTTTTGTGCTACCATCAACATGAGGATTGAGTAGTTGATGACACCCCTTTTTGTACTAGACACATGTATTAGCCAGTCAACACGTTTATTTATCAGGAGGCCAGTAGAGCCCCAATTTTGTATATGCACCACTTCCTTGGAAATATGTAATCACACTTTGTGACAATATATATACATGTTCTGTTTCGACTGCTACCTATGAATGTTTAAATGTTGTGAATGATGGCCCATGTTTATGTACATGCATGATTAACTGCTTAATTTAATGAGACAAATTCCGATCTAATAGATAATTATCTAACAAATTATCCAACACATTAGATATTCTTTGGACATGGCAATATTCAATATGCTCAAAGTATGTTCAAGAAGATGCACCCTGAGATACTTAAGCAAAAGGACAGGATGTCTGACACTATATGTGCTATTCAACCGTGAGACCACAAGCTAGGAGTTCAATCTAACAACTAGATGACGAATTCCAAGGGCTAGCGCTACAGTCAATAGTTCAATGACGACACCTCATGAACTCATGATCTCATCAATGGAAGCTATGTTCTGGGTACTACGGCTGGAACCATCAACATATCACGCGTAGATTGAGGAGGATGATGACATCTACAAATCAAGTACAAAGCATGATAAGAAGCTAGCCAAGACAGGAAACACAAACAAAAATCAAAACACATCACTCCAAACCAATCAAAACACACCTATGTACAAAGCATCATGCAGTCGAATGGCCTATGCATAATTTTTTTTAAGGTAGAGCCCATTGCGGGGCTCCGATAGAGGATTACCATCATAGTCAAATAGCTTGTAGGCCCCTCTCTTCAAGACATGTTTAACAATGTAGGGACCATGCCAAAGGGGTTCAAACTTACCTGCTCCTAACGTGTCATGATCCTAGTCATAAACCAAGACCAAGTCACCTTCTGAAAAGACTCGAGCATGGAAAAATTTGTCATATTGGGGTTTGACACGCTTCTTGTGTGTTTCATTGGCAAAAGTAGCATCACAAAATTGTTCATCAAGACGATCCAAATACAAGAGACGCTCCTCCTCGGAATAGGTATTGGGAAGTAGTTCTACGATGAGTTTCAATGACGTGATTTCACATTCAATTGGTAACACTTCCTCCATACCGTAAACAAGTTGAAAAGGTGTGAATCCAGTGGAAGATTTGGCAGAGGTATGGTAATCCCATAATGTTGAAAATAGCATAAGATGCCAGTTTTTTTGTGTTTCCCTAACATCCTCTGAATCATGTTCTTGAGGACACTATTGATAGCTTCTACCTTGCCATTGTCCTAAGTGTATTAGGGCATTGAGTTATCATGGAAAAAACCCAACCTAGAGGCTAATTCGGTCATCATCTTGTTATGAAAATGGGACCCATGGTATGTCACTATGGTCTTAGGTACATCAAACCTAACATTTATATGATTGAACACAAAAAGAGAAGTAGTGGTGTTGTCTTTAGAAAAGGTGGGTATAGCCTCGGCCCATTTAGTGAAGTAGTCAATATGTATGATGATGTAGCCATGACCGTTAGACGAGGTAGGAATACACATCATGAAATCAATCCCCCATTTAATAAAGGGGCCAATGGTCACCATAGGATGAAGGGGGGCAGGATGTGCACACATATTTCGAGTGAATATTTTAAAGGAATGACAACTCTAAACTGCATTCATACAATCTTTGAAGATCGTGGGCCAAAAATAGCCAGTGCAAAATATTTTATGGGTAGTGGCCAACCAAGAGAGATGAACGCCACATGCCCTCACATGGAAATCATTCAAAACTCATTCAACTTCCTCATGAATAAAGAAATGACGTAGAATCAAATCGACTCCTCAACGATAAAGGGTGTCATCCATGATAATGTAGTGTCTATCTTGGTGCCTTATGCGTCGACGTTCATCATGAGAAAGCTGAGGACAAAAAAACTAAGTCTGGAGGTAGACAAAGACATATCCATACCATGGATTGGACAAGTCAATGAGGAAGAAAAACTCACCAGGAAACGAGTCATTAACCACAGGTTCCTCACTGGCTCAAGGAACTTCAGACATCAACTCTACGAAGGCGAGATTTCTTAGACTTGGAGAGAAACTCCAGTTCAAACTCTTGGAGGATCATAATCCACTTTGAGTACTTGCCTCCAATGATATGACAACTAAGGATGTGCTGCATCAGGTTGGCATCAGAAATGACAATGGTTTTTTGCAACAAGATGTAGTGACGTAAATGTTGGACATCATATACTGCTGCCAAGGCCAACTTTTAAACATGGGAGTATCGAAGCTCGGGACCAATAATTCCTTTTCTAATATAATACATTATGTTCTCTCATTGTGCATCATCCTCCTGGATGAGCACCGTGCGAATGGTGGATTCAGAGGATGCAAGATAGAGAAAGAAGTATCGACCATAGTCGAGAGGGCTCAATAAGGGAATCAACATCAAGGACTTCTTCAAGGTGTCGAATAATCTTTGAGAATGGTCATCCCACACAAAAGGTACACCCTTCTTCAACAATCACGTAAAACCTTTTGTGATCTCAGCATAGTTAGCAATTAATCTACACAAAAAGTTTTCCTTCCCTTGCAAATTTTGGAGTTGGCTAATAGTGCGAGGAGGAGGAAAATTGACAATAGCCTCGACCTTCAAAGGATCTACTAGGATCCCATACTTGAAAAAAATGAAGCCTAGCAGTCTCCCAGACATCACACAAAATATACATTTATGTGGATTCAAACATATATTATAGTATCAACACCGGGTGAAAATGGCTCGCAAGTGACCAGGATGATCCTTGCATTGCTTGGAATGAGCAGCAAAATCATCAAAGTATGCTTGTAAAATTTGTTTGATGTCGTGGAAAGCATATGCCATGGCCTATTGGAAGGTGGCTCCAACATTTTTGACACCAAAAGGAAACTTATTATAAGCAAAAGTACCCTAAGTAAAAATCAAGGCAGTCTTGTGTTGATCTTCTGGTTTGATGTGAGTTTGATTATAGTCGGAGAAACCATCCACAAAAGAGAATATTTCACTACCAACACACTCATCAATTATCTGATCAATGAATGGGGTTGGATAATTATCCTTTGGACAAGCCTTGTTCAAATCCCTATGATTGACACAGACCCTAATTGAGCCATGTTTCTTAGTGATCGGAATTATGTTAGAAACCCATTCGGTCAAGGGAACCAGATAGATATACTATGCACAAAGACATTATTCGACCTCTTCCTTGATGGGAATTTCTTTATTTAGATTGACTGGTTAGAGCTTCTGCAAGACCGACTTGGCTCTTTGATACATCTTGATTTCATGCTCAATAATATCGGGGTCAATACCAAGCATATCTTCATAGAACCAAGCAAAAACATCAAGGAATTACTTGAATAGGGCTGTGTATGTTTCAATTTCTTGGGATGAACAATCAACACCTATCAAAATGTGTTCCATGACACATGGCTTATGGGAAATGTCAATGGGTATATTTTTTGGGATGTTTTCCAAATTCCCTTATGATAAAACATCATGAATCATAATGGGAGATTGGGACCATTGAACATGACCAATGCCTACAGGATTTTGAATGTCATCCTCAAATCGCTTCAAATCGAAAATAAAATATGCGTGATGGTATACATCTTCCCATGGCATATCAAGTGAATCCATGACCTCCACGAGAACTTCATCGGATGGAAGTTTGAGATCAAGGAAGTCATTTGAAACAGGAAGAAGATGTACAACCCAAGAGGGCTTTGGGTATTGATCGGATCCCTCATCTTGAAAGGAATCCAAATCAAGGCCAATAGACACCAACTAGATCGCTTGATAAATAATCTCAACTGGAGTAAGCGACATGGACTCTCCAAAAGAATCAATATCCTTAGGGTGAAATACCACCCAAGGATCAGAAGACCCAAGGGATCCACTAGTAAATTATGAAATCATGTTGATATGAGAAATGTTTGCAGTAGGATATGGCGGGGGAAGAGAAAATACTCCCATAAGTGAAGGATCTTTGAACATCCCCACACCAATGTTCATATAAGATTATTGGGTATCACTGAAAAAGGGAACATTAGACCTCACATTGGATCCAATGTCTGGAGTACAGAATGCCAACTGATCAATCATCAGTATTTTCCCTTGATGAGGGAAGCGTAAGACCATAAATAATGACGATATAGTTTTAGTCATCTTGTAGAACCAAGTATGCCTGAGTAACAAATTGTACTCAAGAGGTGCATCGACAACCTCCACAACAACAAAGATAGTATTACCACCTAAATTGATGGGTAAGGTGGTGATTATTCCATGGGGTTGGAACATATGCCCATTGAATTCTGCCAATATTGTCATAGATGTATCGAGCTTAGGAGAGCCAATGGACTTCCAGCAAGAAATAAACACTCTTCAAGTCATGGATCCTTCATCGACCATGGTTCAGAAGATGTTTTTACCCATCGTTTTCACTTTGATTTGGAAGGATACTTGATGGTAGAGTCTATGAGTAACCTGAGCAGTTTCAAAAGTTATCAATCTTGACTCTAAGGGATCGACCTCGCCTATGGAAGAAAACAAGGCTTTTTGTTGCATTGGGTATATTTGGAGAACTTCGAGAGAAGACATGACACATGGTGCCTGGGATAAGTCTTCCACAATATTGTAGTTTTGGGTAGCTCGTGTATTTATATTATGTGTCGTGCATCAAAGAACGTCCTTCATGGGGTGAAGAAGTGTGTCAAAGGATGACTTCTCATTATGAAGAGGGCCACCAAGCTAGAAGAAGATGATTCTTTCGGTGCAACGTGGGAAGTCTCGGGAATTTCATAGTTTTTGGATCGAGTTTGTAAATTGACCATTTGGTCACACATGAACACAAAAGAATTCGAGGAAGACCCCTCATGGTGAGGGGCACCTGCCATGCCCTCTTGTGGAGGGGAAAGTTTTGTGGCAATCATATGTTGAGGTTGAGGGGGGAAAGGATGGGTTAAGATATCAAGCTGTTGGGGGGCCCGTTGTTGTGCCAAAAATATATGGATCTCATCCTTCTGAGGACACTAGTGAGTAGGGTGTTCCTCCCCACAAATCATGTAGGGAAACCAAATATTCTTTTTCTCCTCAGTGCCTCCCTCTTAGGTGTCTTGGGTGGGATCAGTCCCTTTCTTAGCGTTAGGATTATTCTTCTTGTTCCTTTTCTTCTTTCTTCCAGGTTGTTGAGGATTCTTAGATTGCATGGATTGCAATAAATTCACCTCAGAGGTCTGAGTAGGGACCGTGACAGTTTGAGCACTAGTACCAGAAGCTGATTTAATAGACATCTAAACCATCTAATCAACTAACTGGTTTACAGAGGCATGAGAAACATAACCAAGCACACCATCGACATGGGGTTCAGGGTTTGGCTTCCTTAAATTTTTTTACAGCCTAGGAGCATTTAATATGATGTCATAAAGTATACCCGACTATGAATAAATTAAATCTAAGTTTTGGGCATGAAAAATGGCCTGCTCCTCAGTGGCTGCCCTGGCCATAGCTACATCTTGGAAAATGGGTGGTAAGAGGGACTTTGTGAACCACTAAATGAGGAGTTTTTCCGGAATCTAGGTCTTTACCATCCTACGTCTTCGCTTCCATTCATGTATATGATTGGAAATGTGGGTGGCATTATCTTGATGCAATGAAGTCAATAGATCCTTCCCTATATCATACCGTATAGGCAATTGGTAATGCATTAAGAAGGCCATTTCCAAGTCATTAAATATTTTAAAGGAACTACCTTGTAATTCAATGTATCATTTAGTGGTAGATTTGGTTAGGGATATTTGGAAAAGATGCAACCTCACACTATCATCCATCAAAGAGTTGGAAAAGCACCATAAGTGGTATGTCATGATGTGCATGGAGGGGTCCTCTCCCGACTTACCATTGAACTTTAGGATATCTAAAGGTAGATTGGTAGGAATTACCAACCATGAAGGGTCATGGGAAATAGGTTCATTTGTCAATCATGACAAATGAGGTAAGTCTAACATTGCGAGGAATGACAATGGTGAAAATGAATACTGGGAGGGAGGTGAAGTCTCTGTTGTCCTAGATGGAACTTGCAACCCCCTTATATTTGTACTACTGGAGGGTTTATGATCTCCCAAAGAGAGAGTGCCCCCAGGAATGTTGGCACTTCCAGGAGCATGGCTACTCCCAGAACCAAACATGGCCCTAGGGGGGTTTCTCCTAGGGGTAAATGCAAACCCTCCAGGAAAAATATTCCCAAAGTTATTCCCAGGGAAGAAACCCCCAGTACTAGATGTGTTAACAAAGGGAAACCTCCCCACAATGAAACATTACCCCCAAGGGATGTGCCCCGATGGAAAGGTGTACTAACCCATTGAAATTTGAAACCTCTTGATGTATTGTTGCCCCCATCCTAACTAGGGACAACCCCAAAACCACTAGGGATACTCAACCCAAAAGGTACACCTACCAGACCACTCATAGGATTGGCAGAGGTAGAAGGATTTCCACCTCCCATGCTAAAACCAAAGCTCAACCCCCCACCAAAAGAAGATATAGAAGTGGGAATTGAAGTGAATGGGATGGATGCAGGAATGATAGGTATACTAACGGATGGAAATGATGACACAACCGACCTCCCCTGGATCGAGGGACCAATAGAAAATGGTATGGATGATGTGGGTCCAATGGAGCTAAGGGGTGGTAAATTGGACATCACAGGGATGCCTCCAAGGGAGTTTCCCCCTATCCCACTTGATGACGGGCTCATAGGAACAACTACACTAGATGACACACTTGGTCTAGACATGGTGGGAGAATGACTAAACAAAAAAAAAGGTTCACTAAAAATCTCTCCGACCTGGACAAATAGAGGTGCATATGGCTCAGTCAAAGGAGGATTGAAATTCAGCAAAGGATGTCCATCTACCATTTCTATTTCTACTTCGATGAAACCAGTCTCATCAAACCAAAGTTTAGGCCCTTTGAATTCTTTGTCTTCTGTCTCACACCGCTTTAGATGCGGTTTTGTCTTCGTGATTGGATCAATTCCATGTTGTCGACAGAACCGACGTGGTAATTTAGCCACGGTGAATGTAATATGTGAAATTCGAAACACAATTCAACCTAAGGCCAACCTAGACTCAGAATTCAAAAATAACACCCATAATAAAATATAGGCTAAAAACAAGCAAACCAATTGGCTCAGGGGCCTTCCAAAAACCAACCCTATGGGGTAGATGAAGTCCCCACAAGATTGACTAGCTAAGGTATGAGGAGCAATTATGATGATCTACACAAAACATCCTTGACTGGTGCAAGTACCCTCCAAGGGAATTGAGCCCATGAACAAACATATGCCCCAGGTACTATAGGAACGTCCCACTTGTAGTGACCTATGTGGCTACATAGGAGTGGTCACTAAGGCCACCACCTCACAATCAATGATCGGGTGAACAATTGTAAGGCTGACCACACATAAGGGTAGGGTAACTAAGCCTGAAGCGTTGAAGGTGTAAATGAATGAGACCCTCGTATACATAGCAATTAAATTGGTACCACAAACACCAAAACAAGCAGATAGAGGTAATCTCCCTATTTGTCCCAATGTGACCTCATGGTTAACTCCTGTGTGAGAGGAGCTTCCTGATACACCGGTTGTAAGAATGGTGTTGGAAGCAGGCCAAAGTAGAAGGAAAGGAAATTTTGGGAAAGAAGGCACGCCTGAGGGAAGCGACAACTAGAAGGGAGAGCAACACACACACATGCATGGAAGACCTAACGACGTTAGGGTTAGGGTGTTTTCAATGTATTGTAACGGTTGATGAGACAAAACGTATAAATATAGATACCTAGGTCTCATAGAGAGAGTGAGTGCAGTGAGTTAATAGAGATATAGAGAACCAAATACAAGTAAGCGGATGCTATGTAATATTTTGATGTATGACCTAATTTTGTAAGCTGTTGAGATAGAAGGGGTTGAGGAGGGTGGATCTTGAGGGTTATATCACAGGCTGAGGAGCCTGGTGCGACCTAGTCCGCCTCATACTAGATATTAACCCAACTGAGAAGATTTGTAAAGTGCGTGACGCTGTAGTGACAAAACGACTATAATAAAAGAGATAAGAACCATATCTTTGTGGACATATCCCAAGGGGGGTGAACAATGGTAATGTCTATGTTATGTGATTGAATTCATGTATTTCTTTATAGTCTTCAGTAGATATTGATTTTCTAAATGAATGAGTTATTATATTTCCTGCGAATTCATAATAACAATGTATTGCATTAAATACAACTCTTGGCGTACAGTTCTCATATCCTTCACTCAATCCTAGGCTACAAACACATGAGTATTGTAGCCACCCATTAATACTATCTTGGGTGAGACGGCCCAGTGCACCTTGTGCGTTGCGTTACCTTCTAGTTTACGAGGGGTTCGATAGTTTTAGAGGATTTTGTTGGAACACCATGCAGACATGAACCCTAGGTCACTCACTAAAAACTCAAACAAGATATAAGTAAGTGTAACCAACAAATGGTTTTGTTGCTATTGGTAGGAACAGTAGAGGATTGAGTAGATGAGAGACGTTGAAGATCTGTTAAAAGATACGTAACATCTGTGGGAGGCGGAGCAAGGGAATATTAAAGAATAAAAGAAATAAATGAGCCACTAGAAGGGGATGTTGAGACTGTGGAATCCCACAAAAGTAGTGATCAAAATCTAGATAAGGACAAAAGAGCTCGAGTTTGCACAGAAAGATAACAGAAACCCCCGAGTAACACCTCACAAATATCTTGAGAAATATGTATTTACTGATTTGCATGAAGTTTTTTTCTGTGATTTTCCACACTTACTACAGGAGTGGATACTAAGGTTGAAGGAAACCCATGCAACAAACCAGATCCAACAATTAGATTGGACCCCAGTTCAGATTGAGCAGTTACAACAGGTGAACAACAAATTCACCTACGTAGTAGATTTTAGGCTTGACAATATTGTGGCAGGCTTTATAATAGAGTTTATAGTCGACACAATGAAGTTGTATAGCGTAGGAGAGAAAGAGTTTCTATGCGGACCTCAGGTAAGGTACATTATATCGTTGTATACTTCTATTAAGATATTGCTTTACAACATAGGTGTAATGATGATGGAGTCGCACAACTAAACTTCCCTGCATGCATGGGGGAAGGGGGGAAGCACTGACAGAAAGAGGAGAGATGGAAGGAGGAAAGGATAAGGGAAAGAAGGAGGAGCCCTTGGACCCAATCATGATGGATGACGACCAAATCAAGCGTATCATGGCGACAGATGGAAAGACGCGTAGCGAAGTACCCTACCAATACATGGTGAATACCAAGAAGAGAGCCATAGCCGTGAGGGAAGGCTTGGAGAGTGGCGAGGAAGAGGTAGAGGATATCTGGGCTGTGGAGAAGATTTTGGAAATCCTACATGAAACATACAAGAGGAAGATGAGAGGTCCAAGAATGGGAAGAGAAGGAAACAATCCTATCCATATTAATGTCAGTGTGGAACCCATAAACCCATGTGCGACTAACACACCAAAGAGAACACCACCGTTTAGACAACCGAAGTTAGGAAGAAGTCAGACAACATGAAGTACATCTACACAAGGAACAACAACTGGAGGATCCAGTTCAGGTAACACTAGTCAAGTATCTACACCGTGTGAAGGTAGTAGCTCAACGTTCAAAATGGCAGGACACGATCCCATCATCAGGTTACCAGAATTTAAAGGAGAAGCGTCAGAGGACCCAGAAAAACATTTGTTCATTTGTGAGAAGATTTGGGAAGAAAAACAACTCACATACGAAGATACTAAACTGGCACAGTTATTGATTACGCTAAGGGGTCGCGCACTGGGTTGGTACATGAGTTTAGCTACAAACAATCCACCAGGGACAACCAAAACAATTGAAGACACCAATAAACTATTGATAAACAAGTTCCAGAATCCAAGTTCAAAAGACACTGATGAATGAGATGATCAAAATTAGACAAAAACTGGGAGAATCCATATGGGATATTGACTAGAGATTCAAGTGACTAAAGGGAAAGTTGAAATATTTCATGACTGATATACAACATAGGCACATGTTCATCAACTCACTTCTCCCACACTTAAAATACCCACTGCGACATCAGAATTTTTAGATGCAGGCAGAGGCTCTGCAGGCAACCTTGCAACTGGAAGAAAACCTGTATCAGTAGATGAATCCAACCATTGAAGAACTGAAGGAGGATATGAATAACTTAACGTTCCAGCTGAACTAGAATAAAATCAAGGACAAACGAGAAGTTGTTTGGTGTACTACATGCAGAACGGAAGGACACCACAAGAACGAATGCCCAACGTTTGCACAATATGTGGCAACAGTGTTGGGTATGTGTTATATTCTTTGCATGTGTGTGTGTGGGCGCGTTAGGTTCGACAACTGTGTCTGAATTGGGCGTTTTTTGCTATTTTTAGCGGATTTTTCTATTTTTAGCGGTTTTGTAAATTAATCCCAGATTAAGGGATTAGGGTTTTGGTATCTACGGAATACCTAAAAAGATTGTATATATTGTATGGTGAATGGTGAAATTCGATATAATGAATATAAGAAAGGTTTTCCCGATTGAGGGTTTCCGGTATAAAATCTCTGTGTACTCTGTGTATAAGCCATTGATTAATTTATGTCTTGCTTAAGAATCTATATGCATTGCCTTACTTCGCAGGTTTAAAACTTACAAGATTGACATCCCAGATTGATCAAAGATTAATTGAAAACTTTCTAAATGTTGAAGTTGGCCAAGGAAAATCGTCGACGGTCGGGTCGTTCGATTCAATGAAGTGTTTTCAGTCGCCAA
>SNQJ01S0015649.1:4901-22903 GCA_010110895.2 Picea sitchensis | reverse complement strand
CTGGACGACCCAAGTTTCGGTGCTCAAATCTATGGTCTGTATTGGATTCTGGACCCCTCCGTCCGTTCTGCCTTTAATTGAGGGGGGGAGGGGTCTGGAATGTGTGATAAAGATTGCACACATATTTGCAGTGGAGAGAAAAGCGCGCAGATCGACGACTCAAGGTGTTTTTTGGAACCCCCCGATTGATCTACCTTTAACGGTGGGGGGGGGGTCCGGAATGGAATCTACTATGGCGGGCCCCCTATCTATATGTGACATGAATCTGCTGGTCCCGAGTCCCACCGCCTCCTACTGTCTAACATACCTCGTCACCTCTGACGTCATCATCCACCTTTCCAAAAGAGTCACATCCCATAACTCCGTCAATCTTTCTCCCTCATTCACTCGTGGCAAGTCCTCTCATCATGATTTTTTCCCCCAATTGATAACCACCACACCACCAATCCGTATCCCTCAGTTGTTGTCACCTGCCATCTCACTTTCTAAACGACCCGTTGGCCATTTATTACTGGATAACTTATCCGTTAACCAGTTGACGTGTCCCCCGCGCCCAACAGATACCCGTTTACTCAAAATTACCCTCACTCTTCATTCCTTCACCATTTACCCACTCATCGCACTAGAGAATTTACCCCGTTTTCTTCTCCGTTACAGTCAGTCGCCCCCATCTACAGTCGTCCTCGCTAACATTGTTTTATTTTCAGGTGTTGTTACAGTAATGGCACCAAAATCAAAATGAACAGAAGGAGAGGAGAATCCATTTCTCCCGCCTCCTGTCGACCTCGACAGGATTCCACTGGCCGACAGAGATTACTTAATTGCAGACACTAAGTGCGATTTCAACTTCGCAGACCTTCAATCATGGCTTAAAGAAGTCTTCCTAGACTAGAGTGATGAAATTAGACTCTGGGAGTCCAACCTACCCCTGTATCTCTTTCCCCAGATTCACCATTTCCTAGATTTCACCCTCAAGTGCCAAGCCCACTATATTCTCGAGCAAAGAGCCATCGTATCCTCCTCCGGGGAAGTTCTTTTCCTCATCACGCCAGAAACCATCGACCAAATGATTCAAATATCCCAAGCCAACTCCGCATCACCTTTTAACCTTGAAATCCTTACAAAGTTATACCAGAAGATGAATTTTCCTCAAAGAGCTCAAATATTTGATCTTTTTCTTCCACAATCCACACAGCTCCCCGCTACAAATCCCCCTTATCCTTCCTCCATGTTCTCAACCAAATGAAACCAGGTTATCACGTCCCTATGCACCTTGTTGGGTTATTATTCAGATCAGTGGGTAGATGAACCCATTCTAGGATTTTTGTCTATTTTCTCCACCGATGAGAAGCCTACTACACAGTTCGACCTCAACACGTCCATGGCGAACAATATTCACAAGCAATTGGTCAATTTCACCACAGAAGGCATGTTCCGGTATTCTTCAATACTGGCATACCTGTTCATTTTCTTCCAAGTAGACAAATTCGCTTTTTCTATGCAGAAGATGGATGGAGATGGAAAACCCCAGGCAATAATCGCATGGACTTCCTTGCTCAGACATAACTCCATGGAATTCAGTTTCAAGTAGTTCATCGATCAGTTTTACCACCCAGTGGTGAGTATGCTCAGTGGCAGACCCGAACTCAGGATTAACGATGAAGTTCAAAAGATCCTACATCTCTCGGATCATACAAAGACTGGTGATTGGTACCTATACCAAGATCACACTGCGATTAGAATCTATGGGTGCGAGTTGGCCCCGTATAAACTGCCTAAATATTTACCTGTCAGAATTTTTTCTATGGAATATATAAAGCAGATGATAAACTCAGATGATATTCATTTTGTGTCTTTAAAGAAGAAGAAACAACTCAAAATCAAAGGGCAGATTGGGTCTTTCATCTGCAATAATCGAGGCGCCGGGGAGGAAGCAAATAGGCTGCTGAAGGAAATGAAATTCTTCATGAGTTTCACATGGCACTACGATCCATGCGGGATCATTTCATAGATGAGGGTAAAAAATAAGAATATCCCGTATGTCCACGAATCTAGGCCTAAGGTAGAGAAATTTGCAAACCAGACAGGATGGGAACCAAACACTTTGGTTGAAACAGAACAACAAGACCCCCCAGTCACTGTATCACAGACAACCACACCACAGGCTCCGAAGGAGAAAAGGTCTAGGCAGGATCTGTCACCTCCTGTCACTGAAGTGTCATTAGAAGAATTATGATTGCATACCAAGAGGCCAAAAACCAGTCCAGCTCCTGACCCGACTGGAGAAAAGGAAATTCCATCCACTACAGTGACAGAGGTTGATCAGTCTCTCCTCAACACAAGCAACAAGAAGATTATAACCACTGTTTTACCAAAGAAGACTACAGATACTCCACCGATCAACCATCCAGGCAAGACAGGTCTGAAGCTGAGTATTTTTTAGAAATACGATCTGATCAAGAAAAAGAATCAAACTCTGACCAACAACACATACGCCCAATTCTGGAAGCAGACGTTGTCTGCACAACACAGGCTACTATCAGCGTTCGACACAGAGAAGGGAAATGCACATGGCATTCCTCCAAGCACAGTTACCAGACCCTAAGGTAATCACCAATTACAAAAGGGCCACTTTTGAATTCCAGACTAAGGACGTGTATCTCGCTGATCAAATGGATCTGCACAGGTAAATGGGAGAAATGGTTTTCTCTATGCTGGCACATGATTCCACTACTGCCTCCAGGTTACAAGTGTCTCTGAACAACGTCTAGACACAGTTGAAGCTGGAGAAAATATCATCCTTTGCCAAGGATAACATGATCAAGGCGCTGGAGGAATTGGTCCTCAAGATCGGGTATGATCCCTCGAATGTGAAATCAATCGAGGATATGATCAAGACGAAAAAAGAAGACATAGCGTCTTTGAGGAAACAATTGAAGTTGCCACCAATAGTAGACTTGCAGGCAAAGGAAATAACAGAGACAGAAGGAGAAAAAGATGAAATGCTTAAACTGATCATGGAGCAGAATGCACAACTAAAGGAAATGGAAGTTGAGATGGAGAAGCTAGTGAAAGAGAAAGAACAATCTAAACCAATGGAAGTCATTCCATTGAGTGCAGTTCCACTCTCAGGAGTGAGCACAACATTACTAGCAGAAGTCCCATTGGCGAATCCACTGACGTCTCTGGAAAAGATGGTTGAATTGGCCAAATATATGGAAGAGATGAACCTGCAGGAGACAGAGATTAGCAGGCTCAAAAAGGAGATTGAGAACCTTCAGGAACTCAAATCTTCTTATCAAACCAGCTTCTCCAAGGAAAAACAGGTGTCAGAACAGCTCAAACAAGAATTACAACAGCTCCGGAAGCAAACAGTGGTAGGTAAAACACTGGCCGAAGTCAAAGAAAGTGTCTGGACAGACATCACCAAGTCTATGAACGAGATATGGCCAATGATACAGATTATGTTTGAGCAAAATGAATTGGTGCAGAGAAGCAAACAAGCCATCGAGAAGATCAGATCAGAATTGGGAGAGATGCCCACACAGTATAATGAAATCATCAAATTCCTAAATTCTAAAACCAGGGAGGAGTTAGAAGAGCTGAGAATTGAGGATAGAACAGAGACCATCCTTGAGGTCAAGAGAGTCTTGACCAAGAGAGGACTGATGCTACAACTGGAAGAAAAGGTTCAAGCCATGGACCAAGGGGTACAAAGGTTTTTCAGTAAGATTGAGGCTCTACAAAAGAAAGGTCTTCCTGGTCTGAAGGTGATAAATGACAAACTAATGACACTCCCAGACTACAAAAAGAGATTGGTTGATGTGGCTAAGGATAGTTTGAAGTTTTTAGGAATTCAAGGCAGCATCACTAGCAAGGCATTCCTAGATGCACTTCAGTTGGACATCAACATTTAGCATGAGATCCGGTATATCTTCATCACCAAGCCTACTTCCGCCAAGTACACAGAAATGGATGAAGTCTACCGAAGGTTACTCAAAGTCAGCGTTCCCAGTCATCTTCGATGGAAAGAGATTTGTGACCTGATCGAGTAGTAGATGAGCTGTCCCAGCCCAGTCAGCTATCCAATCATATGAGGTTGTGCAGAGGCCTCACCAACGACTCACCCAGAAAACAACATGCGATTGTGACACATCATCAAACAGTTCCTAGATTTCTATAATTTGTTAAGTTAGTTAGGCTAAAAATAGATTTACCACATCCTGATCTTCAATGACAGGATAGTTTGTAATTTTGGGTTATAAATGCTTCACTTTTTGAAGTATTAAGGGTTGATCTTTATGCCCTACGAGCTATCAGACTGTAATATTTTTCAAGAGATCTTCCATTAATACAAAGAGGCATTTTTACATGATTCTTGCGTGTATTCACTGGTGATGTTTTCCTTTCTAAGTTAAATGTTATTCTCACTTAGTTATCACACTGTTTGCTAAAACTAATCTTTGAAAGTAACGAACGTTGCAGAATTTATCTTTGTATACCCTATTTCGGACTTTAAAAGATTTTAGTGTTTCATCTTTTGATTTTATGATAAAGAAATTCTTAACTGCATCTTTGTTGTAATTGACATTCTCACCTTTTCTACTATTTCCTCATTTATGCTACTAAAAAAATCCAGCGATTACATTATCTCGCCCTGTGAAAGGTTTCTTTGTTTTCTGGTTTAGATTTTATTTTTCATGATACAGACCCCATAGCCCAATGGATGTGTAAAGTTCTCTCAGCCAACCCAACCAAAACTACAACAAACAAAACCAACACATTCTATTTACCTAGCCTAATATTTTAAATTTGAAACATATCTAAATCATATAGAGACATCCCTCTCTAAAGTTGGTAGGGCTAGATCCTAGCTTCGAAGTGGTTGGATAAAGTTACCTCCCATAGATTTCTTCTTTCCTGACAACCTCTAGGAAATTTATAGGGCATTAACACTTTCCATGTGTGTGTGTGGGCGCGTTAGGTTCGACAAATGCGTCAGGTTCGACAATTGCGTCTGGATTGGGCGGTTTTTGTTATTTTTAGCGGATTTTGCTATTTTTAGCGATTTTGTAAATTAATCCCGGATTAAGGGATTAGGGTTTTGGTATCTACGGAATACCTAAAAACATTGTATATATTGTATGGTGAATGGTGAAATTCGATATAATGAATATAAGAAAGGTTTTCTCGGTTGAGGGTTTCTGGTATAAAATCTCTATGTATTGTGTATGAGCCATTGATTAATTTCTATCTTGCTTAAGAATCTATATGCATTGCTTTACTTCATAGGTTTAAAAATTACAAACAGAAATTCCAAATCCATTACCAATGGGAGGACTATGATATGAAATCTATAAGAAACTAGGACATGATCCATATCACTACCCAATGATGCAAAAATACCAAACAGTTACCAAGAGTTCATATTGCAACTTTTGCAAGTCAGTAGGCCACGATGACAAAGATTGTAGAACTATGGATTTGATGCGAGAGAGGACATAAGATGCATATAGAGTGCAGGCAGAAATGATTATTGGGAAATCTGCACCAAAATTTAACCAAGTTCCAGCCCCACACAACACTGTGCAACAATAGTATAATACTGCGCAACAACCATAGAATACTGTGCAGCCACAGTACAACACAATGCAACCTCAGTACAATATCGTGCAGTATAATCAGGTGCCTCAGTATAATGCGCCAAGAGGAGATTTAGTGGGATATAGAGGTGGAGGACGAGCAAGAGGATGTTTTGGATGAGGTAGAGGACCAGTGGTATGTCATAATTTTTAGCAACTGAGACATTATACAAGGGAATGTCCACTTCAACCAACAACTTGTATGTATTGTCGTGCATCAGACCATGATATGTAAGAATGTCCGACATTGTTAGTAAAGATCCAGGAAAAGAGGAACCAAAACAACCAGCATGTTCAATGGATTTCAACCGAAGCGAGGGATGAAGGATGGAACAACAATATAGTTACTCCCAGAGGAGCTAAAATAGGAAATGACGTGGTCTGTCAAGAGCCAATACAAGACCAATGGGTGAAGAAGAATTCCGAACCAAGGAAGTAGTTCGACGCGCAGAATGAGAAGGAGATATTTAAGCAAGCCAGACAAGAATTTTAGAAGGACAACATTGCATCGACTTCAACTGCACAACAAAGAAAGGAAGCACTAGAGTACGAGATGCCTTTGTTATTGGATCATACCAACAAAATGCAATCCATGGGACAAGTACAATCAAAGGATTTTTGCAATCATGTGTAAAAGTATTAAATGATCCATCATCTATCAAAATATTGCAAAACATATTAGAAAGATGTAGTATATAAGCGGAAGGAAAACTAGAACAAAAAACAGTCAAACACCTACATACAAGGAGAAGAACAAGTAGGGAGTTCAGACTGAATGCCAACATGAGATATTTTAACATGGGAGATATCATATTGGATCTAGGATCTGAAGTTAATGTATTACCAAAGAAGACATGGCAATGCATGGGAGAACCTACATTAGGGTACTCACCTGTGTAACTGAAACTAGCAAACCAAAACAGAGTCCTACCAATTGGTAGACTGAAAGGAGTAACAATAGACATGGATGAAGTGCGCACTAAAGCAGACTTCGAAGTGATTGAAATAGTGGACGACACAACACCATATCCAATGTTACTTGGTTTGGATTGGGCGTTTGACAACCATGCCATAATCAATTTGAAGACACAAAAAATGACATTTGAGTCGGGAGAATATAGGGTCATCGCGCCATTAGACCCACCAGAAGGGGAAAGGTTTGTAGAACCCACTTTCTTAGACTTAGAAAAAATCAACCAGTTGTACATGACAACTGTGCGTGACGAAGATTACGTGAACCCAACTGTAGATGGGATACTTAGATGGCGGAGCATTACTTCATGTGCGACAGACTCAGATACCAGTTTAGAAAACTAGAAACAAAGGCTACACGAAGTCTCCATGATAAGATGTGCACGAATATACCGCACAGTTAGATGGGTAGGCACGAAGATAAGGGAACCACCCAGTTTCCACGGAGTAAACGATCTAGAAGTATTCTTAGCACAATATGAAGATGAAGTTTTAGAGAATCAGAGACTTTTATCACTTGATATAGCACTCAAGGCCACACCTGCAAGATGGTGGGGCACACACAAAGAGACAATCATAGATTGGTATCAATGTAAGTGATTACTACGCATAAGGTTCAACGCAGAACAAAGAAACAACAAGCATCAGAAGTATGATCGACAAGGGGCACCAGTGAAACACTTGGAGAAGTGCAGAATGCTATGGAAAATGACACCCCCAGAGGAATGGCCTCATCATTTCATACACACTTTAGAGGGAATACCAACGAACTAGTATAAATACCAGGAACTACACAAAGGAACTACGACCTGGACGATATTACAACAGAATTTTACAGTCACTTTCTCATTCGAGCATGAGAACCAGAAGTCGAATTCATAAAAGAAGAACAACAACGAAACAAACAAACAGTCAAGGAACTGTTGTCATGTTACCATTTGCATGAGGACGCACCAAAGGAAGACAATCCGCGTGATATTCAGATCGAGGAAGTGGAAGGCAAAAGAGAAGTGGAGGGTCCACCTATAGAATCATAAGTCATTGCTGCACCGATCAAGGTAAATAAAGTCAACATTGGGACAACTGAGAATCCCAAAATGGCCAACATTGGAGATTACTGGGATGAGAAAACAGTAGAAAGAATAACAGAGTTACTACGTGTGTACAACGATCTGTTTCCCACAACATTTACAGAGATGAAGGGTATAGCAGGAGAGCTAGGAGAAATGAAGATACCACTCAGAGCTGAAGCGAGACCGATCAAACATCGACCATACACACTGAACCCGATCTATAAGCAGAAAGTCAAATTTGAGATCGATAGGATGCTCAAAGTGGGAATCATAGAACCAGACGAAGAATTAGAATGGATAAGCCCAATGGTAGTTCAAGAGAAAAAACAAGGAGGGATAAGGATATGCGTCGAATTGAGGAAGTTGAATGATGCATGCCTACATGATCCATTCCCTACACCTTTCATGGATGAAGTGTTGGAGAACATAGGAGTACACAAAGTTTATTCATTCACTGATGGATTCTCAAGCTACCACCAGATCAAGATAGCACAGGAAGACAGATACAAGACCATGTTTTCTATAGAATGGGGATCCTACCAGTACACAGTCATGTCATTCAGACATAAGTATGCACTAGCAATATTTCTTAGAGTAGTCATTGCCACGTTTAAAGAATTCATCCACCATTTCTTAGAGGTCTACTTAGACGATTGGACAGTCTATAGACAACGTAGAGGTCTTACGGTTGATGTTAGAAATATGTAGACAATGCCAATTATCATTAAACATAAAAAAATGTATATTCGAAACACCGTTTGGGATACTATTGGGCCATATTGTATGCAAACAAGGTTTACTAGTAGATCCTGCAAAGATTGTAGTAATTGTTAACTTTCCACCACCAAAAATAGTTCATCGGCTAAGAGAAAAATTGGGGCACACATGATACTTCAAGAAGTTTATCAAAGGATACATGCATATTACCACGCCAATGGAAAAATTGTTAATAAAAGATACAAAGTTTTAGTGGAACGACGATTGTCAACACGGTCTGGATACACTGAAAGAAAAGATGGTCATCGCGCCAATACTAGTATTTCCAGACTGGGAAAAGACATTCCACGTGCATGTAGATGCATCAACCATAGCACTTGGAGCTATCTTGGCGCAACCGAGAGCAAGATATTTGGATCATCCTATAACATTTGAGAGTAGAAAGATCTCAAAATTAGAACATAACTATAACACCACAGAGAGGGAAGACCTAGCTATGGTCTACGTACTACAAAAATTCAGGCATTTCTTATTGGGAAAACACTTTAAGATGTTCACAGATCACTCATCCCTTAAATACCTAGTCAACAATCTAGTGTTGGGGGGGAGAATCTGTCAATGGTTACTAGTGTTTCAGGAATTTGATTTCAAAGTAATAGTTAAGCTAGGAAAATTGAATGCAGGAACATACCACCTATCAAGGGTCACAAACGGAGAATAACCTATGAATTTAGAGGACAACTTCCCAGATGCACAGTTATTTTCAGTTCAGATCGTTGATGAATACTTTGCATATATCATTTAGTACTTGAGCACAGGTACTGCGCCGCAGGAATACAACATCACGCAGAAGAAAAACCTAGTATTCAAGCTTGCAGACTATCAACTGATCACAGGACACTTATACAAAATGGGTGCAAATAGCATCTTGCGAAGATATGTGTTAGAACACGAAAGAGCAAGAGTTTTAGCAGAATCCCATGAGGGAATAGCAAGAGGACACTACATAGGCAAAGCTACTGTGCAGAAGGTATTGCATGCAAAACTATGATGGTTGACCATTCACAGAGACTCGAAGGAGTACTGCCAGAGATGTTATGTCTGTCAAAGGGTTGGTAAACCCAATAGAAGGGACAAGATGCCATTATGACCACAAGTAACATTGTAGGCATTCGATAAATGGGCAATAGAATTTTTGGGACCAATCAACCCACCAGCAAAAAGAACAGGACAGGTACATTATTACCGCGATGGAATACCTGACAAGATGGGAGGAAGCAACACCAGTCAAGGATTGCAGCGTAGAGACAAAAACACACTTTCTATTTGAACAAGTAATCACTGGATTTGGGTGCCCAAGAGTTTTGATGAGAGACCAAGGCACGCACTTCATTAACAACACTATCAACACTATGACCGAAGAGTTTGAATTCCATCATCAGAAGAGCACACCATATTACCCACATGCAAATGGTACGGTAGAATCATTGAACAAAATCCTTGAGAATGCACTGACCAAGATCTATAATGTCAACAGGGACGATTGGGACCTCAAAATACTGACAATATTGTGGGCCTACAGAACTATGTGCAAGTAGTCGATAGGGAACACGCCATTTAAACTGGTATATGGTCAAGAAGTAGTGGTGCCATTAGAATTTTTGGTACCCAGTTTGTCGTAGCAACAATAACACACATGACCAAATAAGGCATAGTACAGGAAAGACTAAATCAACTAATGGCCATGGAGGAAGACCAGATCCCGGCAGGGTTCCACCAACAAGTTTAGAAAGCAAGGGACAAAGCTTGGCATGGCAGACACATCAAGAAGAAGACTTTCAAGGAAGTATATTTAGTGTTGATGTATGAAATCAAATCCATTCAACACCCAGGAAAACTCAGAATGCACTGGTTAGGACCGTACGAAGTAAATACTATCACAGATGGGGGAGCTATATAGTTGAGAGACTTAGCAGGTTCATAACTTAGAGGGATGATCAATGGGAGTCGAATGAAGGTGTACAAGGATAGTCAACCACCTACAACTTGAAAAGTCTCTGCGTAGTAAAATAAATAAATAAAAACACACACACACATGATATTAAACGGTACCAACAGAGGTATAGTGCACCGAAAGGAGAAGAAGAATGCACACTTAGCGAGGAAAAGGCCAACAGTCAGGTCGAAATGGAAACAAGCAGGAAAAGTAACAATGACAAAATCAATACGAGACGACGAAGGCATGCCAAATTGAATGTCGGAAAGGACCGACGGGACGCCGCATCAATCGCACCAACTGGAGATGGTGAGGGAGAGTAATGGCAAGTACGAAGGAACTGGAGGTTCATTGAATCCATAATAAAGGTAGCTTCTTCGAAAAGTTTCATACGATGCCCATACAAAGCACGGATGTGGGAGAAAAGAGTTTATTGCGAGACTGGAAAAGAAACAAGGAGTGAGAGAACATACAGAGCACGAAGAAAAGTTCACAGAAGTTACAAAGACCATTAAACTTAGCGAACGATCGAAATTCACCATCATGGAACCACCAAAACAAGAAGAGTCAACCCATACTACCCGACACTCCAGAGTTAGAACCAAGGCACAGGTGTAATCGCAGGAAAGAGAACAACATCCACCAAAGGTCGTTAATGTCGACGAAATCCCATCACCAGATACAACACCGATGAACCCTACAACCATGGTAGAAGAAATTCAACATCCAACACCGGAGGGCATGAATGTGGATATGTCAACCGAGGAACAGGAGGAACCGAACCATGGCACATGAACCCTGGAGGAGACGTAACCAGAGAACCCTAAAGGAGCTTCAAGAGTCAATGGGACGACTATAAATCAGGAAACATCCGTTGAGCCAGACAAATCTCAAACAATCGTGTTAGACCACCCACAGGAAGGAACAATGGAAGATGTCAAGGGCTGGCCAGAATGGTTTGTCGACGTACGACCTCCGGAGGCTGGAACCTCGAGTCAACCGCTACAAAAAAGGGATAAGCAATAGGTACCTCAGTCACCACGCATGCCACATGCCACAACCATTGTTTTTTCGTGTATACCAGAAGGGGAAAGGGTGAAATAAGACTTGCTAGGTTATGTCGAGAAGATAAAATACTCTGACCACAATGTAACAGACACAAACAAGTTCCCAGAGTTCACAAAGAAATTATACCTACATACCGTGGGTCTGGATACATTTGGGGAACCGATTGAACAACCACTCTAGTGGGCAACAGGATTGGAGAAAACGGGGATTTTAGGTCTTCTAGAGCTACCACACTTTGGCAGAGGACAGTACGCAAAAAATTGCATCAAACAACTGATGGCAGTCACAGATGGCAGGGAGATATGGTTGGACAAGCTTGTCTCGATAGATGTAGATCTCATTGTGCTTATCACAGGGTTGCCATCCCGGGGCATGAATTCTATGCAATTTTGCGATGAAAAAACAAAGGAGAAAGCACTCGCAGAAGAAATGAAAAATAAATACGGAATTAACATGGGGACGCAGGGGATCATCATCAAGAGGATCAATGATGCCACAACACAAATGGCCACAAAAATCTTGTCCTGCAAGCTGCTAAGAAAATGTAGCGAGGAAGTCCCAGCGAGGGTCGTTGCAGTTGCAACATAGTGTGTCGAGGGCACCACAGTTAGTTGGGCCCCCTATCTACTGAATTTGTTTCTGGATGACTGCAAGGATGCACAAGATCTAGGAACATAATTTCAATATTCATGGCTACTTATGTTGATATCCATCATGGGATGGAAGGAACCAAATTACACATTTTTTTCCACCATACCCAAGTAGAATTGTTGAGCGAGGTATTTATCACTTGGCATCGCATCAGACTCCAAACACAAGAAGATGACCATAGTTGTATTCAAAGGATACCATCGCGACCTACATGAGGCCATCTTCAACCTCTGGAGAATAACACCATAGGTTGTCATGCACTATCGAGACATCGCCAACTTCAAGGCCACTCGACATGCGATGTGGATACAAGTGCGGAAGGTCCCCAACAAGCAGTGGATACAATTGTGCTATTGCATCATGAAGGGCGACATCGAAATGGTTATTAGGGATTGGGAGGATGACTGGAAGATTCCATCCCTCACCCAAGACATACCTACAAAAACAACAGAAGAGGAAACAAGGCAGGAAGAAGCAAAACCTCAGGAAGTCCCAGTGCCCAAGAAACGAAGGATGGGCCAAACAAAAAACAATCAGATGAACGAAGGGACTGCTAAGACAGGGACCCATAATTGGAAGAAGGATAATACACAACCGACCCAAGTACAACAGAAATAGGCCGAGGCAGCACAGGGGATGACACCAAGTCCCAATCCACAAGAACCGGGCTTGACTAAGATGCCATCCACTTAGATATGAGGTGTGCACAAGAAAATTAAGGTGTAAAGAACACCTACAGAATATACGATCCAGGAAGATGATGTAGAAATGATAGCCCAAATGGTTCAGGATTGTATATCTGAGGATTTTGAAAATGTTTTGCACCACAGGGAAATAATTCAAGAGGAGCTGATAGACATGCAACAGTTCCTCAAGCAGATCAGAGAAGCGCAGGAAGTAGGCAACAACATAGGAACAATGCCATGAACATCACATCCAGGAGAAGGATCGAAAGAAGGTGAGCGAGATACATTACACACAATACGGCAGGTTAGCACAACATTACACATTACACCCATCATGCTGCGCATGGATGAGATCATGGGGCAGACACCCCTAAAGGACTTAGCTTAACTCCAATTAGTATTTCTAAGGATACCATCCAAATCTCTACAAAAAATGTAGGTTAGTGTTACCCAAGAGGTACAGTCTCGTGCATGCATAGACATAACCGAATTACAACAGGCCAAGGATAAATGGGACGCGGTGGAATTGTTATGTGAGAAGGCCAAGCTAGAAACCCAATAGGAAAGAGAGCGCATGAATGGATTGGAGCAAAAAGTGGTCGAAACTTATGAGAAGATTCCAAAGACCGCGCAGAGGGACGAACTCATAGCAGCAGAGAATATTGACCAGATTACGCAGGCAATTGATTAATATCAGTAGGAGATCGAGAATCTTTGTGAGCAGCTCACACCTACCACTCCACCAGAGGTAAAGGAGAAAAGAAAGAAGGAGGCAGCAGAACAACTACAGAAGATAGAGTGACAGGTCAGCACAACAACAGACTTGTTCGACAAAACAACACAACTTTGGACGAAGCTAGAAGAGGATCAACAAGTCCAACGGTGGGACAAGGAAGAAGAAAGGATAAAAACAACTATCCAGGACCTCAAGTAGAGGCAGAAGACAATGTCCATCACAAAGCACGTCAAAGGGGTGCAGGATATGAGGAAACTTCAAGCAGAACTCACCATTGCGCAAACGCAGAAAAAGGAGTGTCAGGCTCAAATGGAACCGCTTCAAGAGTGAGTGGCATAAGTCATTTCAAAAGCATAGGAAGCCAAGACATATATGGCATAGAACCAGGTAGAGTGTGCAGGGTCGATCAGTGACCACATTACAGTCTAGACAGTAGACACACTCAAGGAGAAGACTGTGCAGTCTCAAACACAAGCAATGGAGCTCAAGGAGAAGTTGCAGGTGATCACCAGGAAGATCAAATAAGTGCACAAAGGTTAAAGTGGCTCGGGACGAGCCACATGTCAGTGTTGGGGGCTTGTTGGAAGCAGGCCAAAGTGGAAAGAAAGGCAATTTTGGGAAAGAAGGCATGCACGAGGGAAGCGGCAACTGGAAGGGAGAGCAGCATGCGTGCATGCATGGAAGACCTAACGACGTTAGGGTTAGTGTTTTTGCAATGTATTGTAACGGCTGATGAGCCATAAATGTATAAATATAGATACCTAGGTCTCATAGAGAGAGTGAGCAGAGTGATTTGATAGAGATATAGAGAACCAAATACAAGGAAGCGGATGCTATGTAATATTTTGATGTATGACCTAATTTTGTAAGTTGTTGATATAGAAGGGACTGAGGAGGGTAGATCTTGAGGGTTAGATTGTAGGCTGAGGAGATTGGTGCGACCTAGTCCACCTCATACTAGATATTAACCTGACTGAGAAGAGTTGTAAAGTGCGTGATGCTGTAGTGACATAACTACTATAATAAAAGAGATAAGATCCAGATCTTTGTGGATGTAGCCCAGGGGGGGTGAACCACGGTAACATATGTGTTATGTGATTGAATGCATGTATTTATTTATAGTATTCAATAGATATTGATTTTCTAAATGAATGAGTTATTATATTTCCTGTGTATTCGTAATAACAATGTATTGCATTAGATAGAATTCTCGATGTGCAGTTCTCGGATCCTTCACTCAATCCTAGGCTACAAACATGTGATTATTGTAGCCACCCATTAAGACTATCTCGGGTGAGACGGCATAGTGCACCTTGTGCGCTGCGTTGCCTTATGGTTTATTAGGAGGGGCGATAGTTTTAGAGTCTTTTTTTGGAACCCCATGCATACATGAACCCTGGGTCACTCAATACAAACTCAAACAGGATAAAAGTAAGTGTAACCAACAAATGGATTTGACACTCTTTAATGACTCCTAAGTTTCGTTTTTTTGGCCTTGGAGAGTTTAATCTCCAATCCTAATCCAAGGCCCTAAGCCTATCTATTGTTGGTTCACTATAAAAAGAAAAATTTCTAATGGGTTTTAGATTACATAGTTTCTTTTTATGGATGTTGCTTAGGTCCAAAGGTAGTGGATGAAACTTTGATGATGTGTTGACTCTTGACCCAATCAAACAATGCAAAGATCATAATGCAAAATCTTTCACTTTGATGAAATCTAGCTATGGGAGGGAAATATGTTTTTCTTTTTCTTTGTAATTTTTCAAAAGTGACACCTCCCACACACCAAGAAAGTAACAAACATTTCATATATGAAACCAAACAATGATCCTAATGCACTCTCTAACCAATGATTCAAAAGAAACCAAGCATGTAACATTTTCTTATTCTTTTTGGGTGTTTTGATTATTTTTCCAAATTGAAATGAAAAAGTTCATGATCTAAGAAAGAAATCCAAATGCAACAAAAAACTCCCTAGCAAGAATCAATAAGCAAATGGGTCGTAGGAAATTGGAAGTGAGGTCAAATCAACCCACTCCAATGTCTCTAACAAGATCTCACCCAACACTCACCTAGGAGGGTAGATCTAGTGATGAGAAATAGTTACACAAGGACAAGTAATGCAACTAATAGAAAATACTACTAGATCTCTTCAGATCAGTTGGGTTCTCTACCCAACTTTACTGAAATTCTCAGACAACAATATAACATGTCCACGAAACATAACCAAATCACACACAAGCATTCAACAAACCACTTGAGAGAAAATTATATGACAAAAGAACTCAAATAGAGACAAAGACAAGATCAAAACATACCACAACAAGCCCCTTCTAATTAGAGGACAAACCAATTTGAAAGGCTTTGGATTTTATCTGCAATTATGTCATTTTTACATATCATCATGGGACACTGGCTAGTCAACCAACTATGATCATCACATGACTTCTATTATGCAACCAACGATGTCCTTTTGTTTTTTAGGAAAAAAGGATCTATTTCAGATCTTCCATATCTGTGTCAGATCTCTCAGATCTAATGGATCTAGGCTTTGGATCAATAGATGGAAGAAGATAAAAAACAAATCACAATTAGTAGAGGAAAGGATTGACCAATGGACTTAAACTAGAGCATAATTATTCCCCAGTATGGTCTCCAGTTCTGTTATGGGATAAAATATCACATGGATCTCACTAAATGATCATCAATATCTCCCTAGGATTAGCCTAGTTATCTTAGACAAAAGAGGGTTTATACTTCTATGGTTTCCATAGATCTAATACAAGTAATCCCTTTTATATACCGAGAGGGAGTATATTAGCATACCTTATTACCGAAGGTTGTCCTTGTATGTCCTGATTGTTTCATATATTGAGCTCCAACTCTAGTCCTTGCAACTTGCTTCTTGCACACTATCAACAAACAAAACCAAACTCCTTCTTCCCCTAGTGTTAGGAATCGATAATACAATTCAAATCTATTCTGATATATTATTCATAAGATTATATCCAACCCATTCATGAATCGTACACAAACAATTTGGGGGAAAACCAATGATCTATTATATATCATAGAGAAATCACATCGAATTCTCATACCTTTAGATGTATATGAAAGTCTTCCTTGTCTCCTTGCTCCTCCTTGGCTTCTTGGTTACGGTATGAAACTCTGACTTTTGGTTGTGATGGATGGAACAAGCACCTCTGCAAATGGAGAACATAACCATACTCTTATATTCTTCCTCTTCCTACCCAAGACTTTCCTTTGTTATAAATTTCTTTGGAGGAGGATTATGGGAGCTTCTATATCTTCTAGAGACAACTAGAGACTTGAATGATGTGAGTTTCTAGGCCCTTGCTATGAATATACAACTCATCCCTTTCTTGTCTCATCGCAACTCCCCGAATCTAGAAGTTTCAGGGGTCATTGCTTGTTGACCCACTAGTGACTAGCGATGATCATCACTTATTGTCTACTATGTGTTTAGCGATGATCTAAAAAAAGGCTTAAATCTCAAGAAAAAATATGTATTTTGGATTCTATCTTCTCATGGATTCCCTTCTATCATGTAGGGTGGAAATTAAGG
This sequence comes from Picea sitchensis, assembly GCA_010110895.2. Lineage (NCBI taxonomy): Eukaryota > Viridiplantae > Streptophyta > Pinopsida > Pinales > Pinaceae > Picea > Picea sitchensis. The sequence continues at coordinate 5,776 of SNQJ01S0015649.1, read as the reverse complement.
CTATAAAAGAGTGTTGATAAAGCAATGTGTAAACACTTTCAAATAACATAGGGATTGTGTTCTTGCAAGGATAGATATGTGTGCAATTGGAAAATATGATGGCTTTATATTCACATTAATTTCCCAATAAGTAATGTGATATTGGTAGCATTAACCAACATCCATTGTTATTTGTAATTTTCTCTCATGAAAGTTGAAGAGCCAATTGTATACACTTAGGATGTCAGACATAATTAAGTTTGTTTTCATATTGCTTGATTATATTTATACATGTCTTCATGGGTGGATCTATATTTGGTTATCATCTATTTAGGCACATACAAACATAAAAAAATTGTAAAGATTATTCTAAATAATGTGAATTTCCACTTTCCTTCAACCTTTGTCTAATGGGTTACCAATTACAAATTAGAATGTTGTGTTTTAAGTTGTAGAGACATAGTGCCAATTATATATATTAACATATTTGTAATTGAATGGTTATTGGTTTTGACACCTTAACAAACAAAGGAAAAAATTGTTTTATTGGCAATTGGAATGAAAGTTTCAGTGGGGATAGTAAAAACCCAAAGTGCATGGTTTGACACATTCAAATAAAACACAAATATCGTTGCGAATTTAACACTGAGACCAAATATCCTAGGTCTAAAAACAAAGATCAAAATATAATTTCCATAGAGGATCCAAGTTGGTGAGGCATGTGGACTATAGGTTCCACATTTATGGATCATTATTAAACTCACATTTCATAAGCTTAGGATATAGCTTATGTTCTCATAAGTTATAGAAAACTATTTGATGGTGTTCTTTGTGCTCTTCCTCATTTCAAGAATAAATCAATATGTCATCAATGAAAAAACTTATCCAAATAATGT
>SNQJ01S0015648.1:216205-237503 GCA_010110895.2 Picea sitchensis | reverse complement strand
CCACATTTGCTTCTGGGTTTTGCGGAAAATAAGGTCTTCTGCATTCAACTTTTTATTGACTATTGCTGGTGCTGATTTTGGAGTGGGACTGGTTTTGGTTTTGGTTTCTTATGGATTGGATTTGGTTTCTTAGTGCATAGATAGCGTAGCCCTGATGTCATAGGTTTAGGATTCGCATCATATTTGTAACCTTCTCCCCTTCTAGCCCAAGCAGGTAAGACAGCTACCAGGTCAACCCTTTGGTTGAAGGGGGTTGGCCTTTCAGGAGCAACACTTTGTGTTTTAACATAGCCCTAATAAAGTTCAAAATTTTAACCCTTCCATATGCAAGTAAGACATCTACCAGGATCAAGCCTTTGGTTGAAGAGGTTGGTCTTTCAGGAGCAACACTTTGTGGAGATTATCACATTTCTTGAGCAAATAACATAACCTGTAATGCGATGATTTCTGGATTCACATTTTGGGAATTACCGCAGTGGTTATCCATACTTTTGGATCCAAATTGTTTCCCTTCATAAAACTTAAAAGTAATCTGTATATCATTTTATATTGCATGTCATTGGTTCAGGATTCACATTGTATTTGTAACCCTTGCCTTCTAGCCCAGGCAGGTTGGGCAACTACCACGACCAACCCTTTTGCGGAGTTCAATTTTCAAGCAAATAACATAACCTGTAATGCGATGATTTCTGGATTCACATTTTGGGAATTACTGCAGTGGTTATCCATACTTTTGGATCCAAATCGTTTCCCTTCATCAAACTTAAAAGTAATCTGTATATCATTTTATATTGCATGTCATTGGTTCAGGATTCACATTGTATTTGTAACCCTTGCTTTCTAGAAAAGGCTGTGAAGGAAGCTTTAGAGACATTAAGTTCTACTTTATTATCAGTTTTCTCTAATTCTTCTCTCCAATTGTGTAATTCTTGTGACAAATCACTAACACCAGGCAGGTAGGACAACTACCAAGACCAACGCCTTTGTTGAAAAGGTTGGCTTAAAAGGCCAACCCTTTGCAGAGCTTGTCAGATTTCTTGAGCAAATAACATTATAATGAAATGACATAAATTCCGGACTCACAATTTGGGAGTTGATGCAGTTGGTTATCCAAAAGAAACTGCTTCATAAAATCAACCTTTTGTATCTTTGCATATTGCAATGGGGTCCTTGAGATTCTCATGTCTTGCCAAGGTTCTTTCTTTCTTGGCAAAGTTGTTGGCTTTTGCTGCAGATTGTGACCCTTTGGTACAGGGCTCCTGAAGTGCTCTTGGGGGCTACTCACTACTCTACACCTGTTGACATTTGGTCTGTTGGCAGTACATTTGGTAAGCTTTTATAGAAAATTTACTTAGATGTTTCAATTTTCTTTTAATGAATACAATTGTTTAGTCACATCAGAATACTAAAAGTGAAACTATGAACATGGTTAGAATGGAACCCTCGGCAACTAAATCTTTCAAGCATATTATATTTGTTTCGGAAGGGGGGAGGGATCTTCTTATAGATATCTTTGCCCTTGGGTTCCACCAACTGGAGTTAACCCTAAAAGAGGCCTTTTTGTTTGGGATCCATACGTGGTGGGGGCCTCAATGGTGTGGGATACATTTCCTATTTTCATAAGCCAGCACCCTTTTCCAGGATGCATTTCTGGACCATCAGGATCTGTCTCTCATCAATCAGGATCCGTTTGCCAGGTGGATCTGGATCTGAAACGGGGATCCATGGATCCAGACTCATACCCCCGCTGATCCAGTAACGTAGCTTTTTCCTCTAAATGTGGATATTAAAAATCTCTCATCTTTCTATGCATCGCCTGTCATAAAATTTATGGTAAGAAGTACTGTTCATTTACAGGATAAGATTACAAGGATTACTAAGATTATGCATAGCCTTCACTTGCATGACTGCATATTTTCCTGTAATTTATAGTTCAGTTTCATGAATACTTGCTTGCACTTCATCCATTAAAAGCTTCATAGCAGTTGAACGCCCATATTTTCTTGGTTACCACCAATGGGGGAATTTCACTTAGTATACCAGATAAAAATCCCTGTCTTCCAAGACTTCTAAAATCAAAGTGCTTATATATGTGGGGCTACACAAAATTTGCATCATTTTCATTTTTTTGTTTCATGTATTTTAATTTTTTATCACAATTAATTCTGACAGTTTGGAAAGCTGAGAATCTGATGCAAAGATTGAAATGATCACTTCCCTTGGGGGGATTGAAATAGTATTCTTGTAGTGGACCTTAAAATCTTGTAATCATTAACACAGACAAATTTCATCCAGCATGAAATGCCTTTTAAAGCACTCTTCCAGACCAAAAAAACAAAAAAAAGATGCTTCCAGTGGACTCATTGGCGATGTTTTCACTGGTCAGGGAAAAAAAGAAACTGTACTATATAAAGTTGCATAGTAAGAGATATACCTATAAAAGGTAACTTTCATGTTATTCTGCAGGTTCTCTGCACTAAAAGCCATCAACTCATTCTCAAAGTTGCTCAACTTCTTTTCAGAAGCACTTGCAGGAGATCCACTTCGTGCAGCCATGTTTTGCTCCTCTCTTCCTTTCCTCTGGGTGAAGGAAATCATGCAATCAGACGTATAATACATGAAATTGAAAATAGAAATACACCATGCAAACTGACAGCCAGTGACAAACGTTAAAAAATAGAGACAATATCAGCATATCCATACATATTCAGCAAACTAACATTTTGTTGCATTTTCACCAGAAGTGCAATCTCAGAGCATTATAAAAATTGAAGGCCTTTATTTACATCTCCTACTATAGTTAATCAAGGTAACAGAAACCTTCTGCCATTGTGCATCTACTAACTAGGAACATGGCTTCAACAAGTGGATATAAGAAGATGGGACTTTGTTATAAAGGAATTTGGAAACCTATAGTAGCTGCACTTGTAATTCACAACCTCATGTTTGGAATGTCTTTCTTGTGGAGGCATCTTTCGATCTTAGTCATTGTGCAGATAAAACACCAAATTGTTAACGGCATACCCCCATCATTGAGTGGCTCGCCTGTGAATCCTTTAATTCAGTTAGAATTTAATTCCGTAGTTGCGATTTCCTCTATGGATGTCAATTTATGCTTGGGTAAGCATGCCACAATATGGTATCAAATCACCAAATCTGGTATAAGTAAAGAGTGATACTTGTTGCAACTTTGTAGGAGCAAATAGGTAGATTCAATACACTATAAACTAGATATGATATAGTACTGTACAGTGTACTTGAACCAAACATCAAGAAACACCTATATGACTCTTAGACCAATGTTATAACAATCCTACCCTGCCAGAAGCAAGAGTTTGACAATGAATATTGATAATTTTCCATTTAACAATTTCTACATGACTCTTGGACCAATGTTATAACAATCCAACCCTGCTATAAGCGAGAGTTTGACAAGGAAAATTAGTTGGATAATTTTCCATTTTACAATTTGAGGTCAAGTGACCAAAGGTATATAGAGTGACGCACTGGCATTCGTCTTGCTCCTCGAGAAATCGTAGCAAAATCTCCATATTGAGCTATATTCCTTCGAATTCATTGGGTCCCTATATTTATCCTACTTGTAAGTTGTAACTATGGTGGTCTATAAAACTGCGGAATCATAGTTAACTTTTTGAAGTTCCGGAGGTTGGCAAGTACTACTTACTTTTAACCAAAAAAGTGTAGAATTTGGCAGAACCATGTAAAATGGACTTCCTTTACCTTGTTGACATAACGCAGAAGGGAAAATTTCATGGGTTATTTATGACCAGATAACATAACCTCACCATCTTTCTTAAAATTTACATGGATCGGCAATAAATTAAAAAAAAATTGAACACAAAATTTATAGTGATCAATTTTGGAAAGAATGGCTGAGCATGTTGTAGTTATGTAGTATATTTTATTCCCTGAAAATTTACCAGCAAAGTATATCTTTTTTGAGATGGACGAGTATATTAGAAAAATAGAAAATGGCAGATATAAGCCACCAAAAACAAACCCAAATTCCAAATAATGATTAAGGAGAACCAGGGCCCCAGTAACCCTGGGATCTAGGGTTTCTACATGAGGAGCACAGGCAGTGGGCTTGATCATCTGCCCTGAGACGGAACATCCAAATCTGAACGAATGTCAATTAATTTAATAGATTGTAAAGCTGGCTGCCCGAATTAGGTTCTGAAGAGCCATGCCCACGTGGAATCTACTAGTGAATTCTTCTTGGTTGAAATCCTTAATCTTGTGAGGAAAATAACGTTCGTGGGAGTTTTATGAACATTTGGACAAAAATCTACTCGAAAATTTTAGAAAGAACAGTGAAAAGGATTATGAGATTTGCAACTAACCTTCACAGCGATTGAATTCTTCCCGGGCTGCTACTGCCTGTGAACGAGCGTCGTTTTTACTTCTGGTAATATATATATTGGCCCAGGTGAGGTCAACGAGTTTTTTTTCCGTAGACAATTCGTAGCAGTTAAAAACAGAGAAAAGTACAGAGTATAGAGTATACGTGACTAGACCTAGTATTTCATAGAGAATTTATAATAGTTAAAAATAGAGAAAAGTTCAGAGTATAGAGTAGACATGACTAACTTGGTAACCGTAGACATGACTAACCTAGTAACCAGATATAAATCTTGGTATTTAAAAAACCTAAATTCGCTTAGGCTATGCGAATTTATTATTTTATTATGATACTTCAGTTTTTATATTATTACGATTGGTTTTTTTATTTTTATTTTTTTTTCGAAGTGATGATTTTATTTCTATTGTATAAAATTGGTATACTAGGAATGTAGTAAGATAATGGAGTAACATTTGGTCTCTTTTGTACACTTAGTTTACATGGTGAAGTTTGAGATTTTTCATAAAAATTCAATGTAATATTTTTTTCAAAGAATTGTAAATCTTGATTGTGGAGATTGCAAAATCTTGATATTGTAAGGGTTGTTGAGACTTTTGAATTGATATGTGTAATAGAAATCTACAGTTAATTTCAAAGTCATTTTTAGTAATAAATTGGATCATCATATTTCAAAGAGGCCAAATCATTGGTCCATTATCTTACTCCCATCAAGAATTATTTCCACATAGAGAATAATTGTGTAATATACGTGGTTTTCTTATTTGGTGAGATAAATACAAGGGTTATTTGGTGAGATAAATACAAGGGCTTTAATACTTCGGTTATGCTTTGAGCAATTTTATCACCATGAGCAAAGATAATGGAGCAGTGTCATCCTTAATATTGAAGATTTTCAGGTCCTATCAAGCTTGTCAACTGGGTTTGTCTTTGACCACAGATTGATTCTAAGTTTCAACTGTTATGATAATGTTTGTTGTTGTTTTAGGGCAGCCAACAGTTCAAGAACTTCTTGTTGATTTGTTACGGTTGTAGTTCCAAGTTTAGGTGCTCTAGCATGTAGTTTTAGTAACCAGAAGTTAGCACATGCATACTAAAATAAGTACAACACACCTAAAGATCTTTACAGCTGAAAATAAGCAGATCCAAGAAACTAACACATGCATTTTTGTACACAGGTATTTTTGGTCAACATGACCCTAGATAAACCCCCCCGGGGAAAACCACTTTGGAATATATGTCTATATAATGATGATCAAAGCAAGAGATACAACAAGTAATGAAATACAATGGAACTTGTATACATAGCAGGCTCCTCACAAGCCTTGCCACAAGAACCAAAGAAAGATGTGCCCAAACTCAGGTGCGCCCTCTCCCTTTGTTGCCCTTTGCACTGAAGTGAAGCACTCTAGCTCCTCAGTGACCCAATGAAGAAATCCCTCCATGGGAATGTGCTCTCATGTGTTGCCTCTCCATTGAATCTGTCAAAGCTCGAATCCTCCAAGCAGTGCTCCTACCAGGTAGTTGTCAACCCACTCCACAGGTGCGCCCTCCTCCTAGCAGAAATGATCACCATAAATAAACTAAGCCATAAACTGAATGCCTCTCTCCACAGAAGTAAGCGCCCAAGCTCTCCTCTCCCTATGCAACAGACCTCATCTCAAGGTGACAAGTCCTCCTCTCCTGATGAGCAAATGAAGGATAATAAATGTGCCCTCCTCTGGTAGATGCGCCCGTCCTCCATATGGCATGCTCCCTCCAAGAGATAGAAGCTAAAACTCCATGGACATGCTCTCCATGCAATCTCAAATCAAACAAGAGCTTCTCCTCAAGCTCTCAAGGGTTTATCTCAAACCCTCGTGAAGTGCGCCCTCCTCCTCCTCAAGAAATGTGCCCTCCTCTCTTCTCCAAAACTCACAAGTGAAGAAATGAATCTCAATAATACACTTTACGCTCTTTTTAGCCTCCTTTGGCCAACCCTAAAAGATCAATGGCCTAGATTAGATCTAGCCAAGTCTAATCAATGGGTGAGATATCATCCAAAAATCTCACTAAGGAAACCCACTTTCCTTAGTTGCTTTATGTCAATTAATTCACAATACCCACATTGTGAATTAATTGTCACTTTATGACTTAAGTGGCATATTTCACTTTTGACTTAAATCTCTTAAGTCAAAGTGAAATTAGAATCATAAAGTAAAGTACAAGGGTAATAGTCTTCCCCCTTTGTGCTTAGAGACTCATAAGCACATGGGGACCACTTTCCAAGGTACCCAAATCTCAACAAATATGTGTCTAAATTTGTATTTATGTGGACATAAGCAAAGGTCTTCTCAATCAAATTATCCTACAATATGAGAATGCCAATTAGACACAGCGATTAGATCATGAATATATAGTTTTTTCTTGCAGGATTATATATTCTCAGCATGGGCATGTCATGACTCCTTGTCCAAAAGCAAAGTCTTCTTAAAGTAATTTAGGAAAAATAATATCAAACTTACTTGGTGGAAAGACTTGGAAGAGAAAAGCAATAAGAATCCCTATATAAAGGCAATCAATACCATGGTGGAATTGACTAATGAGAACACGACAAAGTTGATTGAGGTGTGCCTAAGTTCCACTTATTTCACATTCTAGAATGAATTTTACGAACAAATTGAAGGTGTGGTGATGGGGTCTCCTCTTTCCCCAATGGTTGCAAATATATACATGGAAATTTTTTAGATGTGTGCCATAGAATCATTTCCACTTAAACCCAAAAAATGGAAACAATTTGTAGATGAAATTGATGTAGTGTGGTCATATGGAAAAGAGAACCTCAATAGTTTCTTCAACCACCTCAATAATCAAAATGATAACATAAAATTTACAATGAAACTTGAGAAAGAGAAGAGCATTCCTTTCATTGACATGTTGATTCCCAAAAAAGATGATGGTTCAATTGCTCACCAAGTTTATAGGAAGAAGATGCACCATAAAGATATCTGCACTCCAACTCTCATCACTTTCCTCCTTGAAAGGTTGGTGTAATCAACACCTTAGTGGCCATTGTCATGCTTTTGTATTAATGATTTTAATTACCTGAAAACACTAAATTGTCAAACCAGGGTAAGTAAACTTAGAGCTGCTACACTATATGTGCTCGTAAGATTCTAATTTCTACCTAAATTTTATTCTAAGAAGAAAACATAAACTTACTCTTATAAATTGAATCCTAATGATTATCTTAAAACTGATCATATCTTGTCTAATTAATCAATGGAAATAATTCTAAGTTAATCAAATGTATTTCTATTCCTAATCCAAAGAAACCATCCAATGCTATCTACCATTAACTAAACACCTAATCATCAAAACATCTACCTTGACCATACAAGAAAGAACATTTAAAAACCTTATATTCAATCTAAATACCAAGCAATTCTAAATCTAATAAAAGTGAAACTAATCAATGTCCTTCTTTACCCTACAAATATCGGAAGCTTCCTTTAACCAAACCACAAGTGAACTACCCTAAAAATAGAGTAAATCTGAGTTCAAACTAACTTCAAATCATGATTAAACTAGAAACTTGAAAACAGAGTAAATCTAAACTAATTTAAGAGAGTTTAATCAGCAATTGGATTATTCATCAAATTCCACAACTGGCAAGCAACTCATTCTAATATTCAATGACCTACAAGATAATACCAAACTAAGAATGAACTAAACGAAAATGATTCAAGTCATAAATTAACAAAACAGATTCAAGTTAAAAATAATTCACACACAGATTCTAAAACTGGAAACGAACTAACTATACTATAGAAAAGGGAAAGCGAATTGAACCTGTTGGCGGGCCCAACCAAAAGGTGCAATTGCTCTAAAACGAAACGAGAACTAAATCAAATCACTTCATGTGTAACTGTATCATTCCTCATGCTCCATAATTCGAAAATCAACTCAAATCATTAACAGAAAAGATGATATAACGCACAGTTCAAAAATTGTATTATCAGCAATATCGCACAACATAACATGTTTCTTGAGAGAGAGATCCGAGTTTATATAGATCATCCCTACATCTAGTATCGTGAATCCCAAAAATAGACTTGGACATAGGTACATTAATTGAGCGAATCTTAGATCCGAAAATGACTCAAAGTTTGTTAAAACTAAGTTCACAGCTTCATGACACAAAGTGTCAAGAAGCGTGAACTATGAAATAGAGATAAGCATAATAACAAACGGTTATATAATTCCGCTTTGATTCATCACATTCCATTCTTTCGAGATTAATTCGAGATTTGAAATCTTAACTATAACTCGATCAATCATATGAATCGGAACTGTCATTCCAATCTGGCAATATCGTGCAAATCTTTGACATCTCCACTAAGTGCACACCAGTACTTGGTACTGATAAATCTGTTTCAAGGAAACAAGTACCTAACTCATGCAATGTTAGTATCAATATCAGTTTAAAGTATCAAAATACATTAAAAATAACTTAAATCATATGAATACCTTGAATAGCTCCATTTAGAGCAAAATGATGTGAAATGTATCAAGGTAAGGCCAGAAAGGAATGATACTGGATATGGAATGGGGGTATATCTGGCATAATATAGGCAAAAATATGGTCAAAATTGGAGACTAACATTTTCCCCCAAGTTGAAGACTTTGCCTGTCCTCAGGCAACAAAAAGTCAAAAACTAAGATTCATCAGAGTGTTGCAGCAACTGCAACCAACATTTGCAATCTCTCATGCTTCTTTATGTTTCTGATTTCCTTCTTAAGAACCCGATTAATGGTAATGTGCTTTCTGGCAATCCTCTGCAATCTCTTATTCTTCTGCAAAAGAGATCTATTTTTCTGTTTTAATTGCTCAATCTTTGCCAAGAAGTGAGCTTGCCTGAGCTTCATAAGTTCATTTTTTGTTTTTATATGCCGATCCAGTATGGCATATTCATGTAACTTTTCTTTTAACCTATGATTCCTGTTTTCCAATCTGACAACCATTGGTCAAAAAGATCTACTGGAAGAGATTTCACAATAAGATTCAAATGTCTTACAATGACCTTGTTGTGTGTGAGGGTTGGATTCACGAGTGAACTCATCAGGTACTTGAACAAGGATATCGACTGGTATCTCAACTGGTTTGTCCTACGCAATTTCTTCTGGCACATTCTCTTGTTGAATGACTTCACGAACCTTTCTAATCAATTGAGAGAGAGTCCATGTCATCTCAGAAGATTCTATAGCATCCTCATGATCAGTCATACTTTTCATTCTTTCCTGTAATGGATAACTAGGCACAGAGTTATCCATATCTGAAAATGTGCATTTACGTTTAGGGTTCCTTCTAGATTTGACGATTAACTCCTCGAGCTCTTCCACATCAATAACATTTTTAGCAGTCGAAGAAGAAATCTGAGCTTCAATATTTACATCTGTACGGACAATATTTTCTACTTGTTCACGGCTAGTTTCCACACCATCAGGACTATGGACATCAAACGAGTGTTTAGTGACAGGATTATCATCATTGGCCTCAATATTACAATTTGGTTTATACTCAGGATCATTACAGACTTTGGCTAGGGTTTTAACAACTTTCTTCTTAGAACTCGACTTCTTCTGTGTAGTAATTGACTCAAGGGTTTTATCCTTAGAATTTTCAGAAGTTAGGGTTTTTATAACAAACATATCCCAGGATTCTTGTTTGTGGGATAATGCGATCTTAACCAGAATTTTTACAAGACCAAAATGAAACAGATTGCCCCTAAAATCTTTTGCTTTGTGAACTTGTTCTGACATTCTCTTCAAACTTTTCAACAGAAAATAAGGGATGCTCACCAGATGGTTACCTTTAAAATGCAGTAAGAGTCGAGCATGACAGGGGAACACAATCATGTACCGACCTTCACAGGTGAGGTAGCGTTGAAGTATGGATAGCAGCTGAGCCCATTTCATTTCCAACCACGACCTCGAGGTGCCTTCTGACCATTGTAATTTTCGATACTGGGGTTGCAGGAGCTATGTGCAAAGATTTTTGTCTACTGGTTGTCCCTTCGTCCATTTCTGACCAATACTGGGTAACTGTATTGCTTCAGAAATGAACTACTCTGTGACTTCAAATTCCAACTCGCCTACTTTAGCCAATCCACCATGAAAGTGCAGAGCGAATTGAAGTGTAATCTTATCATCATACTCGTCAAATTTCTTGAAGAACGGCTCCCATCTAGCCTTCTGAAAGATGTGCTTGGTGGCTTCATACTCAGGAAGAGCCTCCAAATCTGCATAAGTCTCGGGTTCATGGCGATTCGCCACCATGATGCTACTCAGTATAACAGGAATGGTTCAAAGGTAAGCAAAGGAATTAGATTAGGGCAACAGAGGAGTAGATTATTATGTATGAAATAGGTCGTGTAAGGTATTATGGAAAGACGTTTTAAGTGTCGTGAGGATCAGTCGCATGTGAAGGAATGATGACGGTCGTACTTCTTTGTTAAAATATCATTTCACAAGAGTCGTGTCAAATTCAACCATTATAATGTAGTTCATTCTTCATGACACGAAGTGTCAAGAAGAATTGAACTCGACATTTAAGTACAGAGTATAGAAATGATGAATTAACACACAAGGAAAAAAATGACATGGAGTATCGAGGCAGTCATAGTTCAAGTTATTAATATGTATTTTAATAAATTAAACTAACATGAAACTATACTTACCTGAGCTCGATTACTTACTCCCTGTTATGCTGTGTTTTCTTACTGCAGAAATTTTGAAACCAATTTTGAATCTGGAGAACACCAAAGATGTAACTGGAATCTGTACTGTTGATAGCCACTGTGACTGATTAATTATGTCTGGTACTGACTGGTACTGAGAAAATAAACCAAGATCTGCAAAGAAATCTGAACCAAAAATAACTGCAACGAAGACATCCTGAACAAGATAGAAAACAAGCCATATGTCGAGCTTCAAGCTCTGTACTTAGAAACTACTGAAGTTGGGCAAGTGCAACAGAACCTTGCTAAGATATAAAAGATTTCCTGTTTTTGAAGCAAATTAACTGTTGGCTATCCCTGAACCTGTCTCCTGTTTATTCCTGAAAGGAATCAACCAAAATTATGTCTTCTACAACAGCTTCAAAGCTTTAACCCATGGTACAATTCTTATTTGTGTGAATAAATGTTCTGAAGTCGAACACAAAAAGAAATCATTGGATTACCAGCCATTAATGAATGTCATTAACCAATGCGAGATGACCCACCATTGGTGTCAATGGGCCTCAAGGTACCTATAGTACATCCTAACAGGTACGAATAAAGGTCTTGGTGTCGAGTCACCTATAGGATCTATCAACCAAGAGACATTGATGTATTCCCATGGTTGTTAGCAAGGAAATCTACCATTAAGGCATGCAGATTCCAGGGTACTAAATAGTCTCTAATCTCAACTCCAGATAAGGTGTTGATGTCGATGGAGTGAGACTTGTTGGAAGGTGGACCTTAATGTATCCCACATCATCCAATGCGAGTGCAAATATAAATTTTGCAGAAAATGATTTTGGTGGAACAATAATTACTTACTTGTGGATTTTACGAGCCCAAGTTAGTATATGCTCGTTGTTTTCTCATGTTTTGAGAGTCTGAGAAAATGCTAAAAGAAAACTCTAGGGGGGTTTCTTTCCCATCATAATCTATCAGGCATGGTAAAGACTAATCCTATCTCTGATAAATGCCCCTTTCATACTTTAATGAGCAATTCAAAGGGAGAAAACAAGCTCAAATTTATTAATTTTAAAACAAGACAGTATATACTGATGAAAAAATTTTGCAAAATAAAATGATCTTACCTTCTTACTTGTTGCGAAAAGTGATGAAATTCAATTTTGTACTTGCTTCAAAAATCCTGTAAAACTGTGATAACAGATGCATAGGTTCTTACCCCTCGTCTTACAGCTCCTCTTTCGTCAACCTGCTAAACATACCACACCAAACCAAATGCATTTAAAAATAACCAAATCAATTATCTAACTTACATTCTAAACAACTCCCCCGCAACGACGCCAAAAATGTCAGGCTTTTGTATTAATGATTTTAATTACCTGAAAACACTAAATTGTCAAACCAGGGTAAGTAAACTTAGAGCTTCTACACTATATGTGCTGGTAAGATTCTAATTTCTACCTAAATGTTATTCTAAGAAGAAAACATAAACTTACTCTTATAAATTGAATCATAATGATTATCTTAAAACTGATCATATCTTGTCTAATTAATCAATGGAAATAATTCTAAGTTAATCAAATGTATTTCTATTCCTAATCCAAAGAAATCATCCAATGCTATATACCATTAACTAAACACCTAATCATCAAAACATCTACCTTGACCATACAAGAAAGAACATTTAAAAACCTTCTATTCAGTCTAAATACCAAGCAATTCTAAATCTAATAAAAGTGAAACTAATCAATGTCCTTCTTTACCCTACAAATATCATAAGCTTCCTTTAACCAAACCACAAGTGAACTACCCTAAAAACAGAGTAAATATGAGTTCAAACTAACTTCAAATCATGATTAAACTAGAAACTTGAAAATAGAGTAAATCTAAACTAATTTAAGAGAGTTTAATCAGCAATTGGATTATTCATCAAATTCCACAATTGGCAAGCAACTCATTCTAATATTCAATGACCTACGAGATAATACCAAACTAAGAATGACCTAAATGAAAACGATTCAAGTCAGAAATTAACAAAACAGTTTCAAGTTAAAAATAATTCACACACAGATTCTAAAACTGGAAACAAACTAACTATACTATAGAAAAGGGAAAGCAAATTGAACCTGTTGGCGGGCCCAACCAAAAGGTGCAATCGCTCTAAAACGAAACCAGAACTAAATCAAATCACTTCATGCGTAACTGTATCATTCCTCATGCTCCATAATTCGAAAATTAACTCAAGTCATTAACAGAAAAGATGATATAAGGCACAATTCAGAAATTGTATTATCAGCAATATCGCATAACATAACATGTTTCTTGAGAGAGAGATCCGAGTTTATATAGATCCTCCCTACATCTACAATCATGAATCCCAAAAATAGACTTGGACATAGGTACATTAATTGAGCGAATCTTAGATCCGAAAATGACTCAAAGTTTGTTAAAACTAAGTTCACAGCTTCATGACACGAAGTGTCAAGAAGCGTGAACTATGAAATAGAGATAAGCATAATAACAAACGGTTCTATAATTCCGCTTTGAGTTATCACATTCTGTTCTTTTGAGATTAATTCGAGATTTGAAATCTGAACTATAACTCGATCAATCATATGAATCGGAACTGTCATTCCAATCTGGCAATATCGTGCAAATCTTTGACATCTCCACTAAGTGCAAGCCAGTACTTGGTACTGATAAATCTGTTTCAAGGAAACAAGTACCTAACTCATGCAATGTTAGTATCAATATCAGTTTAAAGTATCAAAATACATTAAAAATAACTTAAATCATATGAATACCTTGAATAGCTCCATTTAGGGCAAAATGATGTGAAATGTATCAAGGCAAGGCCATAAAGGAATGATATTGGATATGGAATGGGGGTATACCTGGCATAATATAGGCAAAAATATGGTCAAAATTGGAGACTAACAACCATAGCATCAAGGATCTCCAACAAAGAACACTTAGAGCGAGATATTGAACACTTGTCACGAGTATTTAAAGAAAATGGTTATGATAGCAGACAATTCAACAAGGTCATCGCAAACACCAAAAAATGTTGCAATAGAAGAAGAAGAGAAGTTGATGACAACAATGAGAAGAAAGCCTTTGTACCTTACATAAAAGGAACCAAGGATAGACTACCAAAAATCTTGAGGAAATGAAACATTATGGTTACCTTCACACCTCCCAACACCATTAGAAAAATGGTAGACTCCACAAAGGACTCGATCAAACTTGGTTCATACAAAGGGGATTATTCCATATCGTGTTCTTATGGTAGAGTATATATCGGAGAAACAAGCAGATCCATGGAGGTGAGAGCATGGTGCAAATCTAAAGCATGATAGATTTAATCAATCAATTTTAGTTGAACATTCCCATAAGACAAGCCACCAAATATGTATGGAGAATGTCATGATCATTGTTAAGGAGGAGCACTAAACCAAGAGGAAATTGGAAGAGAAAACAAAGATTGAGATGAAATTAGGGAGTCTCAACAAGGATGAGGATTAAGTGAAACCTGGAAGCCTCAATTCCACCTTCTTCAAAAAGAATGCCATAAATTCATGCTTACTTCTCATCCGACATAAGAAAACATGGAGTTCATGTGCATTTATAATTGTGTGTGAGTAAAGTCATTTAAACCTTTGGGCATTGTAGTTTGTCAAGGATGATCCCATGGTAGGGATCGAAATGTCGAGAGTTCTTAAACATAAATGCAAATCCAACAATACAAATATTACCCCATTGTTGGGTATGTGTTATATGTTTTGCATGGTTGTGGGTTCCCCTATTAGGGGTTTTGGGGGTGGAGCCCCCGGAAAAAAAATGTGGGTTTATTCACCAAATTTTTGGGTTGTCTTTTACCTTTGCGGGGGCAATTTTTTGCCTTTGGCAGTTTAGTGGCGCATGGTATTTCATCCCATGGTTTTCTAATTCTAGTTAAGAAATTAAAGGTTGTAATCTAATCGAGGTCAATGGATTATGGATTTTTGGATGTCGCGAGATCCTATATATTGTATTGTAAACAATAAAGTTGTATGATAATAGAATTAGAGGTGCGGCTCTAACAGAGGTTGTTGGTTTTCCCAATTGGGTTTCCAAGGTAAATCTCTATGTATATGTGTAATTGCAATTGTTTTATTTTCTATGTTAAGAATCGGTGTGTGCATTGCATTATTATAAAAGGTTTAAAACTTACATTTGATAGTATAGTGATTATTGGCTTCAGGGAGATGCCTTTATGGCTAAGGGTTTGGCTCGGGTCTATGATAAACCTTGTTACAACGGGAGCTCTGTAGTATCGATTCGTGTGGTGAAAAGGAATGGAAAGTAGTTCAAAAATAGAGATCAAAAAAATTAATGGGCAAAGTTTTGAGTTGTGGAAGCTCAAGATGGAAGATATTTTGGTAGACAAAGATCAATGGGTCATTGTAGATCCATGTACTACACTTACAGGAATGTCGACATAAGACTGGACAAAGTTGGATCGAAAGGCAGAGAGCACAATTTGGTTGTCTCTCAAATTTAGTATTACTGAATGTATCAGTTTATTGTGCTCTTTACTAGACTTGTGGGATAGTATAGTTGTGGCCATAGGTAGTAATGCAACTACATTAATTTTTGACGATGTGGTCTCATCCTTGTTGTCGGAGGAGATGAGGCGGAAAAACATGGAAATCCAGAGTACATATGCCTTATTCGTAAGAGGATGCTCCTAGGAAAGAAATAAAAATTAGTCCTCAAGTGGAAGATCTAAATCTAGAGGAAGAACTAAATCTCCACGAAAATTCGTAAAGGTATGTTGGAGATGTGGAAAAGAAGGGCATTACAAGAAATAACGTAGATCCAAAAGTGTTGAGAGAGTGAAGGGATCTGATGATGCTACTTCTGTAGAAGCAAAAACCTCCACGGATGAAGGAGGGGATGTGTACACTGCTTCTTCAAGCACACATGCAGATCATGAGGCATGGATGGTTGACTTAGGTGCATCCTTTCATATGACTCCTCACAGGGAGTGGTTTTGCAAGTATGAAAGGTATGATGGAGGTGATATTTTTTCTAGAAGATGACTCGACAACCAAAATTGTAGGACAAGGAAAAGTCAAGTTGAATCTCATGGATGGTAGGATTAGAACACTCCCTATTGTTCTAGACATCCCAAGATTGGCCGGGAATTTGATTTTTGTAATAAATATGGATGATGTAGGTGTAAATCAATGTTTGAAAAGGAAACCTGCAAGATGGTTCGAGGAGCAATGGTGTTGTTGAGGGGAGTTCAGATTGGAACTATGTATAAGTTGTTGGTAAACACTATTAGTGATGGGTGCAATAGTTTCGTTGTTTTTTACATTGGAGTTGAAGAAGGAAAAACTCCTACAGTCTCTAGAGAAAAGACTATGTTGTGGCTTCAAAGACTAGGGCATATCAAAGTGAAGGGGCTTCAAGTACTACATGGTAAAGGTGGTTGAAGGTATGTCGAATTGCTCTCTGTATCTTGATTTTTGCGAACATTTCTTGCATGGGAAGCAGAATCGGGTAAGATTATCCTCTAGTGCTACGAGGGTAGGGGGGATTTTACATTGGTGCATACTGATGTGTTTGGATCTATGACGATTCCATCACTAGGTAAGTCTATGTACTATGTCTCGTTTATAAATGACTTCTCGATGAATACATGGATTTATTTCCTCGGGAATAAATCTGAAGTCTTTGACAAATTTAAAGAGTTTAAGGCTCTTGTGGAAAATCAGACAGAGAAGAAAATTAAGGTGACGAGGACAAATAATGGTGGAGAATTCTACGATAATGAATTCAAGGAATTATGTAAGAAATGTGGTATAACAAGGCAAAATAATACTCCATACACACCTCATCATAATCGAGTTACAGAAAGGATGAACAGGGCTTTGATGGAAAGAGCAAGGAGCATGCTCAGTGGTGTCGGGTTGGGACAAGAATTTTGGGCAGAGGCAGTGGACATTGGTAAATCAGTCACCCTCATGAGCGTTGGATGACATGACTCCGCACGAGGTATGGACTGGTAAGAAACCCTCTTTGATACATCTCATGGTTTTTGGTTGTGATGCTTATGTACACATTCGAAAGGAAAATAGGAGTAAGTTGGATAAAAAGGATGAAAAATGTATTTTTATTGGCTATAAAGATGGTCTGAAAGGTTATAAGCTTTGGAACCCATAAACTAAGAAGGTAGTGTATAGGCAAAATGTGGTCTTTAGATAAATCAAAGATGTTGTCAAACATGAAGTCCTACCAAGGGAGGAAAAACTAGAGAAAATAGAGTTTGAATTAAAGGATAATGAATCAAACTCTATAGAAGAACGGGAATCAAAAGAAGAAGAGTGGCATACTCCAGTATTGAGGAGATCGTTTCAGGAAATAAGGCAACCATAAAGGTATACTCCACCTAATTTTCGTTCAAATTTCTCTTTGTTTATTATTGATGATGATCTTAGAACTGTTAGGGAGGAGGCAGTGGATTCAAAGGATGGAAAACTCTAGAAAAAGGCCATGGTTGAAGAAATGGCAGTCTTGGACAAGAATGAGGCTTAGGATCTAGTATAGTTGTCGACTGGAAGAAAGACCATTGGAAACAAATGGGTGTTTAAGAAGAAGTTGAATGCAGAAGACAAAGTGGAGAAACACAAATCTCGGTTAGTAACAAAAAGTTATTCTCATGTAGAGGAAATTGACTTTGGTGAATTTTTTTCTCGTATTGCCAAGTTAAATTCTATTAGATTTATTTAATATGTTGTTGTTGCTTTTGATTTTGAAGTAGAACAAATGGATGTGAATACAACATTCCTACATGGGGATCTAGAAGAAGAAATCTACATGAAGCAGCGAGAAGGCTTTGCAGTGAAGGGAAAGAAAGAGTTAGTATGTAGGCTGAAAAAGTCCATATATGGGTTAAAGTAATCACCAAGGATGTGGTATAAAAAATTTGATACTTATATATTGGGACTTGGCTTCACAAGAAGCAAAGCCGATCACTGTGTGTATTTCAAATTAGTAGGTGATTGTCTTATTTATTTGGTATTGTATGTGGATGATATGTTGTCGATAGGAAACAACAAGGAAATTATCTAGGATGTGAAAACTCAATTGCCCTCTAAATTTGACATGAAATATATTAGTGTTGCAGATTTTATTTTGGGCATGGAAATTCAAATAAATTTGGCAAACATGAAGCTTTGGTTGAACTAGAGAAAATATGTTGAGTCAATATTGCAGAGATTTAATATGCAATAACTTAAATCTGTCAAGGTCCCTATTCCTGTAGGTGTAAATTTATTCGCAGATTAGTGTCCAAAGACACAGGAAGAGTAAGAGGACATGTCATGTGTTTCGTATGCTAGTGCGGTTGGCAAATTGATGTATGCAATGGTCTATACTAGGTTGGACATTGCATATGCAGTGGGAGTTTTGGGCAGGTATATGTCAAAACCAAGGAAGGAGCATTGGGCAGCAGTAAAGAGGGCTTTCATGTATTTGCTTAGTACTACTACTTATGGATTGTGTTACCAAGGAAGACCAAGATTGGACAGAGTGATGGACATACTGGGCTTTGTTGATGCAGACTAGGCTAGAGATCTGGATCGCGGAATATATACAAGTGGGTATGTGTTTAACCTATTTGGAGGAGAAATTAGTTGGATGAGAAAAAGATGGTCTGTAGTGGCACTCTAAGCTACAAAATCTCAATATTTGGCATCCACTCATGCAAGAAAGGAAGCAATATGGTTACAAAGATTGTGTTCGGTTATTGGGTTGGTACAACAAGTTGTAAGGATAGATTATGACAATCAGAGTGCAATCTTCCTAGCAACGAACCAAGCTTATCATTCTAAGACAAAGCATATCGATGTTCAATATCATTTTGTCAAAGACATGGTTGAAGAGAAGAAGGTGTTGTTGGTGAAGGTGTACACTTCAAAGAATGTTGCAGATTGATTAACAAAGTCTGTGAGCACTGAGAAGTTCTCTTGGTGTAGAGAATCAATGAGCATTTTTGCCATGGATTGTTGATCGTGAAATCTTGTGACCCATATATGCAAAGAAAACGACAAGTGGGAGAATGTTGGGTATGTGTTATATTCTTTGCACGATTGTGGGTCTCCCTATAAAGGGTTTCGGGGGCAGAGCTCCCGAAAAAAAATTGGGGGTTTATTCACCAATTTTTTGGGTCTTTCGCCTTTGGCGAGGGTGGTTTTTCTCCTTTGGCAATTTAGTGGCACATGGTATTTCAGCCCATGGTTTTCTAATTCTAGTTAAGGAATTAGGGTTGTAATCTAATTTGGGTCAATGGATTAGGGATTTTTTGGATGTTGCAAGATCATATATATCGTATTGTAAACAATGAAGTTGTATGATAATGGAATTAGAGTTGCATCTTTAAAACATGTTAGTTTTCCCAGTTGGGTTTCCAGGGTAAATATTTGTGTATATGTGTGATTGCAATTGTTTTTTTTTGTGATGAGAATCTGTGTGCGCATTACATTGTTGTAAAAGGTTTAAAAATTACACTTGTGTAAATGTGATTTACACTAAGAATCCCTTCAACATAGTTACCAACTTAACGAGAACTCTACAGAGTTCTCGTTTTTTTGGGGGGGGGTCCAATTTTTTACCACGTTTTTAAAAATGGTGCTACCGGTAGCACCCCCTCTCCCTTTTTAGGTGATTTTTCTATATTTTAAATTTTTCGATCCACAATATTTCCACATTTTTTAAATGCTTATTTTTCATCTATTTTTAAATTTTTCATTTTTTTTTATTCAACGGTGTTTTTAGTCATTTTTCCATGCTTCTTTCAATCTTAAAAATATTTGTTACCGTTTACTTTTTTGAAGTTACGATATTTCATATAATCGTGTCTTCTTAACTAATTTACTGTTCCATACTTTTAAAATATAGTGGAAAACACCATTTTTAACACATTACCTTTACTTCAATACATAGAAAACAATTGTAGTTAAACAAGCCTGCGTGGCAGCACAGTCCCTGCCAACGAGGTTACAAAGCAAATTGTGGAAAATGGGGTCGAATTGTAAATGACGGAAGTGTTCGATGCAAAATGTATATCACGGAAATGTTGTGTGCAACATGTATATCACGAAACATGGGACATAAGTAAATGACGCTTGGCATGTAGAGCACCATTTATTTTTTGAAAGTATATAACAAACTACAAATTTGTTCACAGTGGAAGAAAAAATATGGAAATTTAAATGCATGTCTGCAACATGTATACGCTTGGCATGTAGAGCACCATTTATTTTTTGAAAGTAAATAAAAGTTTGTTACATATAAATGCAAATTTCAATGTGTTTGTCATGTAGACTGGGATTGGGGCTCCCACGAACCATTAGAGAAATATGTACAAGAAACAGGATTGTAGAAAGAAGATAGAGTGCAATACCTGCAAAAAAATAAATTGAAAGGTATAAGTGTTTACCTACACATCTCTATTTAAAAAAGTGGAATAATTGGGTTGATAAACAAAGAAGGATGCGATCAATAGACTTACAGTGAGGGTACATATGAGCCCTTTGGCTATTTTCTTGCGGCTGTCGTTTCATTGATGTTGCTGACGGTTGTCGTTTCATTGATGTCGTTGACGATTGTTGGAATCCTGGCAACTGCCTGTTGCCTTTCGTTGGCGGCCTGCTTCAATTCCCTTTCGAGCCATTCTTCAATGTAGCTTCTCATTGGGGCGATGTTGATCTCATTCCGGATTTTTATGTTGAAAAGATCGCTTTCTAATTCCCGGAAGTCGATAGAAACATTACACAGAGCTTGATGAATTTCCTCATTCTATACTGAATGTTTGACTAGCCAGTCGTCGACGTGAGCTTGATCATAGTGAAGGATGTTGTAAAATTTTTCCAGAGACAAAGCCTTAAACATAACAACATGTTTATCGAACTCTTGCCTAGTTAAGGGCAAGGAGTTTGCGATTAAGTCGGGGTCTTGGAAGTCATTGGTTTTTCCGGCTAAGTTTATTCTTGACAGCCTTGTGAATAATTTATCTTTCTTCGATATGGCTTGTTCACATGACTGAACAATGAGATGTAGGTTCTGTTAGAATATAGAGGATTGTGCTCGTTTAACCATTGACGATACCCTCGTCACCCAACCACAGGCCTTAAGCCACCCTCCG
>SNQJ01S0015648.1:203740-216195 GCA_010110895.2 Picea sitchensis | reverse complement strand
TCACTTTTTCTTTCCAACATGCATTCAATTGACTGATCCGGTTTTTGGATGGAAGATCTTGTTCTCTTCTTTTTGTTTCTGTCATATTGTTCACAATGGTGCCAAAAGGAAGGACCGTTTTTAAATATAAATTGTATTCATCTTTTAAGTTTGCTTGCAAATGTTGGAGCAAACTATGTGCCCTGGTTCCAAGGGAAGCGATGGTTTGTGATGTTTTCCACGCATCGGTAACCAGTTCCATTCTTTTCTTGATATTATTCTCCACATATCCTCTACAGGATGCGAGGAAGGTGGAGGATGCTTTTACATTGGTTGCAGGGGTGGAAGGCATGGCTATTGCCAAAGGATTGACAAGCAATGGCATAGGAATCAAATCCTCTTCCAATTCCTTGAACCGGTCCTTTAGTCTGGCATTCTCGATCTCGATGCCTCTAATGGAATCATGAAGTGCATCTCCACTCGCGTTGTGACGTTGACAGATTTGGGACGACCGCATGTTGGCAAGGTCAACCTCCGAACGAGATTTTCCTTTCTTATTTTTTACATATTTTTTTTCTCAATTATCAATTTTTTGGACTGGCTATCAAAAACAATGCTCTGGAACATGAAGGATTCATCTTCGTCAAAATTTTCGGTAACGGATATGTCCATTGGATGGCTATGGTGGATGGCATCTCCGGGCTGATCAAGGTAGTGAAGCATGCTATCCAGATCAGTGTCAAGTTCCATGTTCTCACTCTGAATTTCTGGCTCTTCCACCTGTCCCACATATTTTTTTCCTCTTCTTGTCTACTGGAAGCTTGTGAGAACTATCAATTTTAGAGTGAGGAGGGTTGTTATTTCCTCCTCTGTTTGAAGAACTCTGAGTTGCTTTGTTGTTGTGGTGGGCTGTTGGAGCGATGCTCTGAAATGTCGTACTTTTTGGAATGTTATTTGTCGATTGAACACTCTTGTCACCGGGGCGTTTCCCCTATTGCATGTACAATTTAATGCAACTTTGCACTATGTCTAGGTCATCGGCATCAGAGGCAAGAGCGTTGTCTCCATTGTCTATGTTTTCGGGCAGGTGTTTTTTGATAAAGCAATCGTTGAGGCCAAGTGTTTGTAAATGTTGTCGAAAAATATTATAGGGGTCAAACCCTCTTATGATTTCAACATATCTCAGGTTGGAGATGCTAGAATGCGCTGCGAATTCCTCAATTTTGTTGACGTTTTTCAACACAAACTCCCCTACTTTCCAAGGCAGAGGAATGAACTATTTTTTTCTCTTCTTTTGCAACAGATGCAACCAATAGTTGTATTGTCGTGCTACTTCTGCAAAAAACATTTTGTCCGTAATGTGACATGGAAGGAGAGTAGGTTTTTTCGTGGAGCCAAAAGTTCTTATGACGGTGTAATTATCCAAATGTTCAAGTGTCCCCTTCCTATCCAAAAAAATGGTTACCTGTTCAGATATGCGAGGAGCATCTTCTCCTAACAACAAAACTTTGAAAATAGACATGAAGCCATTAAAAACCTCATAAAAATAGTGGGAAGCCGTGTGCTTCCACAAGGCCTAGTACCAGAACATTACTAGGTCGAATTCCCAGTTGACATTCTTGGACAAAGACAGTTGTGGAAACAGATAGGAATGCGCTATCGCAAAAACTAAGTAGGACGACATATAAAATTTCTTTTCCCTTTTGAAGCTTGACAATTGGGAACATATTGCATGGGAAATTAACTTGCCCCAATAAAAAATGGCTTGTTCATTGACTGTGAAATACAAAATATAAAGAGCCATCCAGGAAATAGTTGTTGTGGACTCCTGTCCCGTTATTCTTGTAAACATCCAGGCAATTTCGCGAAATGGATTTCTAAATGAACTAACCTACAAGCTTGTAATATCTTCAAGAACTAGAAGCAGGATTTCCAATAAATGGGGCAAGAGGTCCAACTCGTTATTATGCTTTGCTAGGAACTGTTTGCAATCTTCTCCTCTGAATGTCAATGTTGGCTCCGACAATCTTAACATATAGCGGAAGACCTGAGGTGACAAAGAAATAGAAGAGCGGTCTCGTAGTGGAATAATTCTTTTGTCTGAAATAAATTTATCGGCGCACCAAGAGACCAGGTCCTTACAGTTAAAAACCTCGGGGACACAGCCTACACGAGCAATCCCAGAGGTCCAAATTACTCGGTTCTCTGCAGCAGAGGTTGTGTAATAAGAATATGCCCTGGACCACTGGAAGTTCTGGTCCTCGCACCCGAAGATGTTCACTGTATCTCCACAGAACTGTTGTCGAGATTATGCCATAGGTTTATGAGAACGTTGATTTTCTCCAGATGATGGTTGAAATGAACAGTTAGAGCCGATAATGTAACTCTCCGCTAAAACTTGGTTAAATGCTTATGAATGGGAAAGCTCCTCGAGCCTTTCATTGATTAATGACAATCTGTATGGGTGGTGCATGATGAACTGTTAGCAGTAAAGCTTACTTATTGCATATTTAGAAATGCGAAGGTGGCGGGTACGGTGAAGAGAAATTAAGGATTGGAGGTTTCATGAACGTGCCAAGGCGACGACGTGCGAACGACATTTCATGATTTTGAAATCAACACTCGGAAGGGATAATATAACCCCCGACAAATCTTGGTTTGATGTGCATTAATAGGAGATCTCCTCGAGCCTTTTGCCCATCAATGACAATCTATACGGTTCATGCATGATGAGCTGTTAGAATTAAATGTCAGTAATTGCATATTTAGACACAAGATATGTATATATATATAACAATTTTTTTTCTTTTATTATAGACAAGTGTGAAGGTCACGAAGATGGGGGAGAGCAAGGAAGTAATGGCAAGGTCTGAAAAGCAGTTAGACGAGATTCAAAAAAGGGTTACGGGGATACTCAGGAGAGGCGAGTGTTCCACGGTTAAATTTTATGTATCGAAATTTTTGACTGCAAAATGTGTAAAATGGAAGAGATCATGATGGGGCAGTTTAGTGGCCGGTTTGTATATTTGCGGAATTCCAGGAAACTGACTAAGTATGGAATAGGGAAACAATCGTGCAGACTCGTTCTCCAAAGCGAGGATTGATTTTTTCGTGAACAGACCAACCCGACGACGCGCAAATGACATTCCATGATGTTTGAAATTAGCGCTTGCTAATTGCATGCCTATAAATAAGATCTTACATATAATTGGTAATTGCTAATTGCAAAGGGGTGCAGGCACAGGAAACAACGACTAGAAACTGAATATTTCTTGAACCCGCCAAACCGACGATCCACCAAAGAAATTCAAAGAAATGGTGAAGTATGGAAAGTGGACAGATGAGCTTCAAAATGGGGTGACAATAGTTTCATAGAAGACGTCAAGACCTGACGGTTAAATTGTATTTCTCGGAAGTTTTCAGTGCAAAATGTATACCACGAAAGAGGGCATGATAGGTAGACTGTAATACGGAAGAGGGTATGATCTGAGTCCGGTTGTAAATTTGTATATTGTGGAAGTGGCAGTATTGTTCGCAAGTCATGGAGCAATAGAAATCCAATCTAGAGCCCGCCTACCGGGAATTCGCGGTCGGAGAAGTGTTTGGGTATGGAATTTCACATCTGTAACAAATTTGTATATCGCGGAAGTGACGATACTGTTCGCAGGTCATGGAACAATAACAGTCCAATCTAGAGCCCTCCTACAGGGAATCCGTGGTCGGAGAAGTGTCTGGGTATGCAATGGGGAAGTGGTCGGTCGATGTCGCGATATAAGAGCATGAGTACAAGCGTGAACCCGCAAGTCCGTCCATGCACGCAACCATACATTTTCGAAAAAACGAATAAGTGACGAGAAAGATAAAATTCAGGGAAAAGAGAAACGGATATTTGGCCAAGTATAAAAGATGGAAAAAAAGGACCAATATATTCACATCTGTAACAAATATCCCATTTTCCTGGGAAGATATATACTTGGAAAGAAGTGCGAAGTTGGTGGGCACAGGAAACAACGACTAGGAATACAATCCATGAGTTTACTTGGTTTTTAGTTGTATGCTTCGTCTGTCAATTTGTATATCGCGGAACTCCGAGTCATTTTTTTAGCTAGCCAACCCGCAAGTCCGGTTGTCAATTTGTATAGTGCAGAACTGTGGGTGTTGTTTGTAGGACACAGAACTATAGAGGAAATGATTTGCCCTTTAATATAGCTTCTATGGCGCAAATGTGGTATGGATCGTTTTAGCACTTTTCCATCCGTAAACAATGGCAATCTTGAGCCTTCCAGCCTTGGAGCCCGTGTGGCAATTTGTATATCGCGGAGCTCCGAATGTTGTTTGGAGGTCATGAAAAAATAGAAGTGCAATGTTGAGCCAACCAGCGCACAAGTCCACTTGTCAATTTGTATATCGTGGAACTCTGGGTGCTACTTGTAGGACACGAAACAATAGAGGGCCAATTTAAAGAAAGGGGAAGTGCTTGGTGGAAACGCGTGAATCCGCCAAGCCGTGCAACAAGGCATTTTCGGAAAAAAAATGATTAAGTAACCAAGAAGAGAAACTACAGGGGATAAAAGAGAGGGAAAATAGAAAGGCGAATGGTAGTTTTCGTAAGCGCGAATTGGTTTCAAAGAAGCGTCATTTTTGCAAAACCATCATTTTCTACTAATTGTCAGCAAATGCATTGTTGAAGATTAGATTTTATTGCAACCTGTGAGTGTAAGTATGTTCTTGATACATTCTTCCATGACTGTAACATATTAACTTAAGTATTAAACTTCATTTTCTACTAATTGCCAGCAAATGCTTTGTTAAAGATTATATTTTATTGGAACGTGTGGGTGTAAGTGTGTTCTTGATACATTCTTCCATGACTGTAACATATTAACTTAAGTATTAAACTTCTTGCATTACGGGTTGTTAGCATTAAAACTTAATAACTGCATGTCTAGAAACAAGAATGACGATTTTGCTGCAAGATTGTACATTGGAATTGCTATGTTCTATATGCATTACGAATAAAATTGAACGTTGGTTTGAAACTGTGTGTAATCCATTTTTTGTTTGCATAAAAGGCTGGTGGATTGACACAGTACATTATCATATAATTGTTAGATGTTCCATCTTAGAAAAAATAACCTAAGTAAACACAATATCGAAGAACTATGAGACCACCGGACCATGCCAACGAGAACAGACGTTAAATCCAAAAAAGACGCAGCAACAAAGACTCCAAGGCAAATTTTTTTAATAGCAAATCCATTTAAAAAAAATTAAAAACACTGAGTATTGTACATCTATCCTTAGAAATTGGACCCAGTTCTTCGGGCCAAAACATTGAACGTATCTACCACAAACAGAGGCACGGGATCCACAGTATGCAGGATCCTTGCATTTTTCTCCTCGATGAATCATCCTGTGGTAAAATTGATAGTTTTCAGAGGCTTCCTGCGAGGAAGAACATGAAAAACATTGCAGGGCAAATGGAATAGCCCTTTACTGAAACTTAGGACACAACTAGAAACCGCCTCTGCATAGTCGAAAAAACTTCAGGGACACAGGTTGCACGTGCAATTCTAGAGGCCCAAATTAGTCCATTCTGGGTGGAAGGAGATGACTAGTAGAAATATGCCTTGCAGCAGTGACTTGAGTCGAAGATGTTAATTGTATATCCAGAGAATAGGATAGTAGTCCCGCAAGTGAATAATTTTTTGGCTTGAAATATATCTCTGGGAGAATCAACATATCATTTCTTTACAGTGAAACTCTTTCGCCTAGAACAGACTAATTTGGACCTATGGAATTCCTACTTTCGCGCTGCAAAGCAGCTATTGCGTTCAACGTTGGTTTCTTTTCTTAAACTCCTTTTGGTGTTGTTAGGACCGCCATCACTGAGCCGGGAAGTTCCGCCCATTATGCTTGATTTCAATTTGGGTGCAGGAGTGGGAACAATCTCTGCATTACCATCATCCATTGCCGTATCATCGCCCATCATATCATCTTCTTCTGGCTCGGAATCCATGACATCAACCTCTATGCCAGCCATCAATGCAACTGGGCAGGTTCTCTGAGCAGGCAGGGTTGCCTTGGAATTCTTTGGGTTAAAATATATCTCTCGGTGTACCAGGGGACCATCTCCTTTTTTTCTCCTGGGCGAAGGGAGATGAGTAGTAAGAATATGCCTTGGAATAGTGGAACCTCTGGACATTATGCCCAAATGTGTTTACTGTATCTGGACAGAACTGCTACCATAAGTTAACGAGAATTTTCGTTTGCTCGAGACAACGTTTGAAATGAAAATTGGGGAGGGATAATATAACCCTCCACAAATTATGGTTTAATGTGTATCAATGGAATATCTCCTCGAGCCTTTCGCTGATCAATGACAATCTCCAGGGTTCGTGCATAATGAGTTGTTACCATTAAAGCTCACTAATTGCATATTTAGAAAAAAGTGTGAAGGTCATGGTGACGACGAAGAGAGATTAAGAATTAGAAATTTCTTAAAGGCAACAACCTGTCAGTGCACAAAAACAGATTGCATCATGTTTGAAATGAATAGTTGGAAAGGATAACATACTTCTGTGCAAATCTTGGTTTAATTCGTAGTAATGACAAATCTTCTCCGACCTTCCAGACATTAATGACAATCTTAACGGTTCCTGCAGGATGAACTACTAGCATTCAAGCTTAATTATTGCATATCTGGAAACAAGTACGAAGGTAGCAGTGATGGCGAATTGCGACAAAGCATTGTACATTTCGTGCACCTGCCAACCTGTGAAACCGATTCCAAGAAATGGCCAAGTATGGAAAGCGGTCGGGCGGGTTACAAAAGAAAAAGGGTAGAAGATATACCTAGGAGACGTGAAGGGATGATGGTCATATTTCATCTCAGTGATAGATATCGACCGTCAATTTGTATGTCGCGGAATTTCAGCTGCTATTTGTGCATAGAGGAACAACGGAAGCACAATGGCGAGAGGGCAATTTGTATATTGCTGAACTTCGGGTTCTGTATATAAAAGCATGAGACATTGGAAAAAAGGACCAAGTAAACAGAAAGTGAAAGCATATGAGATGAAGGGGGATTTGTTTGCTAATTTGTAAATTGCGGAAGTCTGGGTGCTAGTTGCAGGCGGCGGAAGAATGAAAACGCAATGTTAAACCCGCTTATGCAGGAAGGCGCGATTAATTTTTTTTGTTCAATATGAAACGGGGAAGCGGTCGGTTGGGCTGGTAATATAAAAGTAATAATGGAAATTTGAAGACGCGAATCTGCCAAATCCCGTACTTAGACATTTTCCGAAAAACGAGTAAGTAAAGAAAGGGAAAGCAGAGAGAAAAGAGAAACTAGAAATTTTCCGAAAAATGAGTAATACACACTAAATATGTACTATAAAGTATGAACATGAGATGTTATAGAGCATGTATGAATCCCACATTCCATACTTAGCCACTTTTTCGATTGCAGTTTCTCGGGCTGGCGGGCTCAAAATTGGGCCTCTATTGTTCTGTGGCCTAAAAATGGCATCCAGAATTCTATGATATACAAATTGGCAAGCGGACATGCGGGATACCTCGGTCGACATTGCACTCCTTTTGTTTTGTGTCATACAAACAACACTCGGAGTTCCGCGATATACAAATTGACAGACGGACTCCAGGGCTAGCGGCCTCAAGAGTGTGATTGTTTACGGATGGTAATCCCTATTAACTATTTAACATTATCTAAAAACATTATTTGCAATACTAAATTATTAATATTAAATATTGATATTGTACAATTTAATTAGACAAGAAGGTTTGTACAATATGAAACGGGGAAGCGGTTGGTCGGGCTAGTGATATAAAAGTAAGTGAAATATGAATACGTGAATCCGCCAACATCCTTACCAAGAAATTTTCCGAAAAAATGAGTAATACATAATATGTACTTTTAGAAAGTACGGACATGAGATTTTATAGAGCATGTACTGATCCCGCATTCCATACTTACGCCAATCTTTGGATCGCGGATTCTCGAGCTGGCGGGCTCAAAATTGGACCTCTATTGTTTCGTGTGCTACAAATAGCACCCAAGAGTTCCACAATATACAAATTGATAGGCAGACTTGTGGGCTGGCTCGCTCAACATTGCATTTCTATTGTTCCGTGTCCTTCAAACAGTACTTGGAGTTCCGCCATATACAAACTGACAGATGGACTCCAGGGCTGGCGGGCTCGAGCTTGCGATTGTTTACGGATGGTGATCCCTATCAACTATCTAACACTACCTAAAACCATTATTTTCAATACTAAAGTATTAATATTAAATATTGATATTGTACAATTTAATTACATAAAATTATTAAAGGATGTTAAATATCTTATTTCAAAGAAAAACCCGTGTATTCGGAAACTTGCGTTCCAATTTTTTTTTATAATATGAAACAAAGAAGAGGTGGGTCGAGCTAGTGATATAAAAATGGGTGGAAATCTGAACATGTGTATCGCTCAAGTTCTGCACCTAGAAATTTTCCCAACAAACGAGTTATACGTACTAAATATGTACTTTTATAAAGTATGGGCATGAGATTTTATAGAGCATGTACGGAGCCCTCATTCCATACTTAGCCACTTTTTGGATCGCGGGTTCTTGGGCTGGCGGGCTGAAAATTGCACCTTTGTTGTTTCGTGCCCTACAAATAGCACCCAGAGTTCCTCTATATACAAATTGACAAGCGGACTTGCGAACTATTTGAATTTTAAGGGCCTCGTGTTGATGTAATAACACAATTGGACTTGGGCCAGTTTATATTCGTTTATTACAATATCAAACGGAGAAGTGGTCGGTCGGGCTGGTGATATAAAAGTAATTGAAATCTGAAGCCATGAATCCGCCAACTTCCACAGCTAGAAGTTTTCGAAAAATGAGTAATACATACTAAGTATGTACTCTTATAAGGTATGGACATGAGGCTTTTATAGAGCATGTACGGATCCCGCATTCCATACTTGGCCACTTTTTGGATCGTGGGTTCTCGGTCTGGCGAGCTCAAAACTGGGCCTCTATTGCTCTGTATCCCACAAATAGCACCCAGAGTCCCGCGATATACAAATTGACAGACGAACTTGCGGACTGGCTCTTTCAACATTGCACTTTTATTGTTCTGTGTCTTCCAAACAACATTAGGAGGAAACGAGTAATACATACTAAATATGTACTTTTATAAACTATGGACATGAGATTTTATAGAGCATGTATAAATCCCTCATTCCATACTTAGCCACTATTTCGATCGTGGGTTCTTGGGTTGGCGGGCTCAAAATTGGACCTTTGTTGTTCTGTGCCCTACAAATAACACCCACAGTTTTGCGATATACAAATTGACAAGCGGACTTGTGGGATATTTGAATTTTAAGGGCCTTGTGTTGATGTGATAACACTATTGGACTTGGGCCAGTTTATATTTGTTTATTACAATATAAAACGGGGAAGCAGTCGGTCGGGTTGGTGATATAAAAGTAAGTGAAATTTGAAGTCGTGAATCCTCCAACTTCCACACCTAGAAGTTTTCTGAAAAACAAGTAATACATACTAAGTATGTACTCTTATAAAGTATGGACATGAGATTTTTATAGAGCATGTACGAATCACGCATTCCATACTTGGCCACTTTTTGGATCGCGGGTTCTCGGGCTGGTGGGCTCAAAATTGGGCCTCTATTGTTCCGTGCCCTACAAATAGCACCCATAATTCCGTGATATACAAATTGACAAGCGGACCTGTGGTTTGGCTGGCTCAACATTGCACTTCTATTGTTCTGTGTCCTCCAAACAACACTCGGAGTTCCAGGATATACAAATTGACAGACGAAGTCTAGGGCTGGCGGGCTCAAGATTGCCATTGTTTACGGATGCTAATCCCTATCAACTATCTAACATGATCTAAAAACATTATTTTCAGTACTAAATTATTAATATTAAATATTGATATTGCACAATTTAATTAGACAAGAAAGTTTGTACAATTTGAAACGAGTAAGGGGTCGGTCGGGCTAATGATATAAAAGTAAGTGGAAATATGAACACGTGCATCCGCCAACTTCCAGACCTAGAAATTTTCCGAGAAACGAGCAATACATACTAAACATGTACTTTTATAAAGTATGGACATGAGATTTTATAGAGCATGTACGGATCCCTCATTCCATACTTAGCCACTTTTTGGATCGCGGGTTCTCGGGCTGGTGGGCTCAAAATTGAGCCTCTATTGTTCCGTGTCCTACAAATAGGACCCAGAGTTCCGCGATATACAAATTGACAGGCGGACTTGCGGGCTCTCTGGCTCAACATTACACTTCTATTGTCCTGTGTCCTCCAAACAACACTCGAAGTTCCATGACATACAAATTGACAGAAGGACTCCAAGACTAGCGGGCTCAAGAATGTGATTGTTTACAGATGGCCATCCTATTTAACATTATTTAAAACCATTATTTTCAAATACTAAATTATTAATATTAGATATTGATATTGTACAATTTAATTACATAAAATTATCAAAGGATGTTAAATCGCTTATTTTAAAAAAAATTAAGGAAACAAAAGAAAGTTTTTTTAAACTCTATCATCGCAAGCATAACAACGACCAATTTGAATTTTAAGAGCCTCTTGTTGACATGATAGCACAATTGCACTTCTCATAGTATATATTCGTTGATTTCAAATTATTCCACGAGATTAATTTTACCAAGTTCATCGAATAAGGAAAAACATTAAAACAAGCCACATACTACATTTGCGTCACAACGCCATAGAAATTATTAGGCGGATTTGCGGGCTAGCTGGCTAAAAAATTCAATTCTATTGTTCTGTGTCCTCC
This sequence comes from Picea sitchensis, assembly GCA_010110895.2. Classification (NCBI taxonomy): domain Eukaryota; kingdom Viridiplantae; phylum Streptophyta; class Pinopsida; order Pinales; family Pinaceae; genus Picea; species Picea sitchensis. Next base: position 205,352 of record SNQJ01S0015648.1, on the reverse strand, counting down.
AAACAACGGTCGGAGTTTTGCGACATACAAATTGATAGACGAAGCATACAACCAAGAACCAACTAAACTCCAAACATGCCGCAAGCAAGTTCCCACAAGCTTCCATAGAGCATGTCGCATCGACCTTTGCATCAAACAATTTGATATACAAAGAAAAGACATCGCCGCATTCGTTTTCTGTTACATCTGGTATATGTTCCCAGTAGAAAATAAACAGGGCCATGGGATATATGGGGTTTACTGCCATGCTTCCCATTTTTGGACCGAACAATCTTATGCACATGCAATCCCAAGTAGTCGAGTCCGACGAACATTCACCTGGATGTTGAAGAAATATTACAGAGACACATGAGGTATTTTTGTTTCGTACCAAAGTTTGATATATATATTTTTTCCCTTCTTCATTCGATATGCAAAATTGCCTTGTCCTCAGTTAAGGTGAATTTGTTGTGTATCCGAAGGTCCCGCAACATGTAGACACTGCTTGCCTTTTTATGTAGATACGTTTCATATGACAATTTTGCAAACTTAGGAAACACATTTTGTAACAGAGGTTGCCTAACCGTACAATGCACGGTTGTGTTGCCCACAGTTCGGATGGCAGCATTGAGGCAATGTCCATATATATATGGGCATTTTCACCGCATCGCAAACAATCAATCGTATCTTCACTTATCAAAGCGGAGGCAGAAGCAGGAGAATTGCATTTCGCACATACAGGTTCAAAGGGGGTCAAGTACGCATTGGCTGCAACTAAAACACCTTCAACCCGGGAACAGGAGCATATGAATTAATACATTGAACAATATAATACACAACTGCACCCCTCCCCCCCCTTAGAAAAATAAAAATAAAATAAAACATGCCACATAAATTTGTTGAAGGCTATTTGTATAAGCAAAGTGAGGATGCTTTTGTGGATGTATACGTACTACAGTTGTAGAGCTAGATAGTTTCTTCAGATCCTGTACTATATTTGCTCGCAACTTTGTTACAAACATTACCTGGGTTGTCCAAAAGATCCTTTCTCTAACATCCATTTTCTTTGTTATATTTTTTAAGAGCATAAGTGGAATTTGACCTTTATGCAATTGCTGCTCCATTGACAAAAATAAATTTGAATAGGTATCGAACAATTGCAACTGCAACATGGAACAATGCAATATTTGTGTAACTTACCCGAGATACATGCACATGGGAAAGTAAAGGACAAAACTGGACATGAAAAGTGGTACCATTTCCTTGTCGTTGTCCGACTCTTCATCCTTTATATGGAGAGTGTGTTGCGAGCCAAGTTTTCTTTCCAGTGTGACAGCTGTGCCAATCGTTCTAATTGGGTAAATATCAGTGCTCTGTGCAAGTTGGTTGATAGTCACGTCCAGGACGAAACGATATTCTGAACAAACAACGAGAATTTTTTCCACAACACTTGTTTCGTTGAGCGAAATAATTCGCATCACAATCACCACGGTCATATACTATTTTGGGCAATATATTAAAATTTGTAATGGATATCCCATTACCCGACAATATATTTTCTGCATGTTTCTGGACAAGTTGTGTAGGAATAGTCAGTGTCACTGTCATCATGGCCTCCTTGTTTGTCATGTCA
>SNQJ01S0015648.1:160933-203730 GCA_010110895.2 Picea sitchensis | reverse complement strand
GATATTGTTCTTTCCATTTATTTATTTTTTAATGTAAATTAAAAAAACAAAAATTATAAATAAATTTTCAAGTAATTATTTGGTGTCGAATTTTGGGTTGTTTATTTACGTAGGGTTTTGTTGTTAATGTCAAAATTTCAATTAGGTCGTAAATAGCTATGTTTTTCACGTTTAGGAAAAAACATTTTATTTTACGTAGCATCACTTTTTGATTTAGGTGTTGATTTTAAGGTTTTTCTGAGCTATTGTCTGAGTTTAGAAGACCATGTTTGAAAAATGTTGTAATTTTGACCTCGTTTAAAAAAATGGTGCCTACAGGTAGCACCACTTTTTGATTTGGGGGTTGATTTTCATGTTTTTTATGCAAAAATATGGGTTTTAAGGGCTAGAGTTCTCATTTTGAGGTCATAGTTTTCATTAAGTCGGTAACTATGTTCTTCTAGGTGGACCCTATTATTGCCTGAACTAGCACCCCTGTGAAAAGTCCCAAAACATGAGCTAACTTGGGGCAACAAGATTTGAAATGCACCATTGTCACCTCAATACAATTTCCCCTTCACTTTAGGCCAACTCCTAAAGGCCAAGGGGGTATACTTATTTGATTAAGTAAACCTCTCGGTGAATTAATTACCATGAAATCTTATGATTTACTTCAAGAATCCACAAAATGTATAACAACTAGATGCACAAGTATTCCAATGAGTGATTAAATGCTTCAAAATTTACCAATTAGAAACAATAACATAAACCACCAATATATCAACTAGAGAAAGAGGGTTGGGAACTAGTGGATGTGTATGCCAAATCTAATATGAAAGATAAACAATGTAAACCACTCCAAATTATTAATTAAATGCCTATCACTCAACCAATGAAACTTTAAAGAGCCAAGAAACACTTTTTAAGCTACTTTAGGGCACAAAGAGTATAATCAACCAACATAAAATCAATGATGCAATGTGTGCTTTGATTACCACTTGATTATATTCTAGAATAAGGACAACTTCATGGCTCTCCACAACTTCCAGATCTATTTTTATGATAATTTAACACAAAAATTTCAGATTTAGAGTGAAGAGAAGACCATCTGAGAGAGAGAAAATTCACTTGTAAGCAAGACATCTTGGATGATTTCACTAGGGAAAGATATATGCTATGAAATAATAGCCCAACAAAAGTTAGAATCAAGTTCTAAAGATATAACAATGAACTAAACAATAACTTGAAAATATGTGGTGAATCCCCCCTAGGGTTTCAAATGTTAGCATTAGAATTCACCATTAAACTCTTCTAATGAAAGATAACAAATTGTAAGCACCCGAGAGATCAATTTCACCACTATATATGTAAGATAAACTTGTAATAACAATCTATAAATGAAATATAAGATAGGTATGAGTAAATTTGAACCTTTAAGCACCCTAGCCTTAGGGTTTCTCCAGATCTATTTTTTTTTATTGTTGTTACGTATTTTCGAGATTTGAGAAAGCCTTAAATCAACCCACAAAACTTTAGATAAAACCTTGAAGCACAATTCTACAAGGTCACTTTTCCTAATCAGGGTTAGCGATAAACAATTAAGCACAAACCCTTGAACCAACTAGTCTAGGAAATGAAATAATCAACGATCTATGCACTAGACCAGGAAAGATATCCAAATTGAGATTTTTCTTTGATTGTTCACCATTACATTTCTTTTTAAACAATTATTATTATTATTATTTTTTAGTGATTTTAGTTTTTTTTGGTTGGTTGTTGGGAGAAGACAAGTGTCATATTCCCACTAGGGCTTATGTGGTCAAGAAGTATGCCCCTCTAAGAATTGATCCTTCTTATATTAAGGATTAGGGTTAAGAGATTACAACCCCTAGGGTAGAACAATCTCTTATCTAATCAAGATAAGGTATGAAGACCAAGGCCCTACTAGAAGGATTCCACGAGGGATAAACCCTCACCAACAAGATCAACTATAACTTGAATAAAATATTTAAAACCCTTGCCAAGGAACCAAGAGGAAAATCAAAGCAAATGATCTAAAAATACCAAATGAGTTTTGATACCAATTTGATTCGAAATATCAATAAAACTCGAATACCAATTCAGCCCGAAAATCCTTAGATGTCAGTTAATTCTTAAGTACACATAAACATCCGACCAAATTCAAGAAATTGAAGTTCGCTTGACTATTTGCAAAATATCATGTAAATGTCTTACTTGTCCATAAACCCATAAACTGATAAAAAAGTTGAACTGCAACTGAAATGACACAACAAAAAATAAAAGAACTCAAATTACATATGTAAATGGCATACATCACTGCATCTTCAAAGTCCCCTTAAATAGCATGATTTTTCTTCATCGTCTCAAAATTCTAAAATTACATTACAATATAGGCTTACAAAAACAAATTTTGAAGACACTCCGAAAATCCATTGCTCAAATGCAGAAACAGAGTACACCATTGAATTCGTTGCGAAAAAACGTGCAAAATTGATATAAAATATTTGAAATTTCGTCAAGGTACCCCTCGACACGCTTTACGGTGTTACCTCAAGTGCCTTGTACCCTTGGCATATATTACGAGGTAAAAATCTGCATTAAATTGTGTGTGTCTTCTACCTTGGGGTGTGCACCATTAAATAAGGCATCCTTTCCAACCAAATCCCAAAATTATTGGATAGATATTAAATACATTTTGTTACATAGTTACAACTAACCACAAATAGTGGAAAGTTTGCTAACGGAAGTGGTTTAAATCTTGCTATGTTTGGCACGTTGAGGGTTCCATTCCCACCGACTACCATTTTTCATGGCTTTTTGTTATTTGTTTTTGCAATTGGTTATATATATACTATATATAGTATATAGTTAACAAAACTTCCATGCGAAATTATGGGTATATTGTTATATAACATGTGTTATATATAACATATGTATTATATAACTCCCCCTTTCGTGGATATATGTCATTAACCCTTGCGTGAAGACATTTGTCAATCATATGTGATGTTCAACGGATCAAGGGCTTAAGCCCTCGACCCTTGAGCCACCCAAATGAAACTTTGTATTAAATTAAATAATTTAATTTCCATATGCATGTCAAGTAATATCGCATGGTGTGTTGGTAGTGGGGCTTGTGTTAAGGCTTTGGGTGACTATGGAGATCATGAGTTCGACCCCCGTCAACTCCATTACCTTTAATACACATTAACCATTACCAATGGGAAGCTACCATGTGGCAGCCTCTCATTGGCTCTCCAATGCCATATGTCAAACCATGATTGAACCAATTGTTTGCCACTTGTCGACCTATTGTTGGACCACCTCAAGGAACCTTGCCCAGTCAACTACCAATTAGGTGCCACGTCATCATTCCACGTGGCACCCCCATTTTGTCTGGTTTGACCAAACTTTGACCAACCATAACTTTTCATACGAGCTTTGTTTGTCTTGTTGTTTGCGTCATTGGAAAGTTGACGATGAATTCTACACATTGATGTCATTTTTGGGACAATTTGAGATGGTCGAATTTTGAGAATTTTGAGCGTTCCGGATCCTCTTGGACCTCTGTGAGTGTTCCTTAGATCCTCTTGGATCACATCTCCACACTGAAGAACTTTTGGACCTCCAAAAGTATAGATATTCAACAACTTAGTGATGATAACTCTAACTCACTCTTCCATCTTACTGAAATACTCATATCTAGTAACTTAGTGATGAAGCTTCTTCACTCTTCCATCTTGTTTATTATTTTGGAAATAAGTCTTCATCTTCGGTCTTCAATCTTAGGTACTGGATCAATGCACTTAAGTATGCTTATCTGGAATATAACTTTGACACTGGCCTCTGGCATTGTAGCTAATATGATATATAACTCTTGTTCTGGCTCATAAATTCCATGAAAACAAAAGTCATGTTCACTGAATCTTCGCAATACATGTACATGTATTTCAACATCCACTCCCATATCCTTATGTCGAAGATAGTTCATCTCGGCTAATATGAAACCAAGTCGAATGTTGATCTATGCCTTGCCCATTTGGACTCCTTGTTCTGCTTGATGTATCTGTAGAAGTCCCTGAAGGAATACTCTATCCATTGTTGCTTCTACCTTGAAAAACAATTATGCTTGTACTATTATCATTTGTACTTGCCTTGCTTCTATTCAAGGTATACATCGATACGAACATGACACGATATTTAAATATTCTTATAACATGCACCTTTATGTGCCTCTTTTTCTCTGAAGATGATTACTTCTCCTTTACCAGCTCTAGAAAGTTTTGCATTACTTTGATACACTTTTCTCTCCTGAACTACATGTTCCAACTGCTTGCATCCTTATGTTCCTTTGCTTTCAGTTCTTCAGAATCAAGAATGTTGTCTTAGACAATTCAATCCATATGTAGCCCTTTATTTTATTACAAAACAATACGTTTGTCCATATTGTTGTCTAAAAGATTAGAAATCTTCTTAACGAGATTCCTCTCCACTTAAAAACAATATGTATAAGTGGCTATCTAGATATCTCCTTTACGAGATTCCTCTCACGCTATAAAAAAGTGTAAGGTGGCTATCTAGGAATCTCTTTTACGAGGTTCCTCTCACTTTTTACTTCATATAAGGTGGCAAAATAGAAACTCTCTTTACAAAATTCATCTCACTCATACAAGGTGGCAATATAGAAATTTACAGAGTTCCTCTCACTCTTATAATCTACAATGAGTATATTATTCATAAATGAAGTGGGGACACTGTCGCCTCACTTGTCCAGTATCATGTATCCATCCTGCTTGGATAACGAGCACCCAACTCATCACAACCATAATGAAGACTGAAACAACACCGCTGACCAAGTTAACCATTCCCTTAAATTTACAAACTTCGTCATTCATTGTTGTAGTAGCCAACCATAATCCATTGATTAGTAATAAATTGAACAACAAAACTGAATATACAGATGTGAAAGAGAATGAACCATCAACATATCTGCCCTTCTTAACAAGAACAACATCAACCAAAGGACATGTTCTGCTTTCAACCATAGGTTATAAATTTGGATCCTGGATACTGACATTAGCTAGCATGTGCCCTGCAGTGACAACTGTCAGATTTGTCTTCATCCGATGAGCTCTCACAATGAACTCAATCCCATCCTTGAAAATATGATACTTGTTATGTTCCCTATAGAAAATAGTCTTTCTATCATACAAGTATGGACTTCCCAAAACCATCCCGCAAATGTCAATTGAAACAACGTATAACTCTACCTCATCAATGAAACTGGATGTGATCAAGAACCGTAACTTGCACTGCTTAGTTACTTGTACCTGAGCATTATCCCAAATCCAACCCAAATGATACGGTCTCGGATGAGGCATAGTTTCCAATCCCAACTTCTGAACAAGTTACTCCGAGATAAGATTCACTTGTGATCCACTATCAACAAGTGTATCAATCTTAGTGTGCTTTGAGATAATTCTTAAATGAAACAGTTATTTTCTTTGCCTTCCATCAGGGATCACTTTATACTTGGAAGAAGAAGTACGCGAATTGAAACTTGCAACAAAATATTTACTTTTGACACTTGTTGTTGTAACCTTAGTTTCATCCTGAGAGTCTGATCCAAGATCTTGTACTGTGGTCGTGTTCTTATTTTTACCCTTTCTAGGTTGAACCCACTTTGGTTTCAATTCTGGATGCAGCTTCCAACAATGATTCTCACCATGCCCTTTCTTCTTGCAGTGAGAACATGTATGCTTCTTCCTTTCTTTACCCTTCGATTGCTTCTCGAAGTTATGTGGACTCCTTTTGCCTTTACCACCAGTTCTCTTGGCCTTCTTTCGATCCTCAAACATTTCTTCCACCATGGCCTTCAATGTCATGAACGCAAAAAATAATGCTTCTTCAATACCGAAAGGATTTGGATTAGAAGAATCCCTATCTTTTGTTGAAGCCATTTCTTTCTTTTGAAATGCATCTCGAACCAATCTAAGGAATGCACTCTTCAAATGATCCTTTACCAAGATTGGGTTTGGAGTAAGCATTCACTTGCAAATAAATGTCAAAACTTGCCTTGATACCACATGATCTGAAAATACCAAACAAGTTTTGATACCAACTTGATTCAAAATATCAATAAAAATCTGATACCAATTCAACCCGAAAATCCTCAGATGCCAATTAATTCTTAAATACACATATACATCTGATTAGATTCAAAATATTGAAGATCGCTTGACTATTTGCAAAATATCATGTAAATGTCTTACTTGTCCATAAACCCATAAACTGATGAATAACTTGAACTAAAAATGAGATGACACAACAGAAAATAAAAGAACTCAAATTACATATGTAAATGGCATACATCACTGCATCTTCAAAGTCCCTTTAAATAACATGATTGTTCTTCATCATCTCAAAATTCCAAAATTACATTACAATATAGGCTTACAAAAACACAATTTGAAGAAACTTCGAAAATCCGCTGCTCAAATGCATAAACGGAGTACACCGTTGAATTCCTGGCGGAAAATCGTGCAAAATTGAAATAAAATACTTGAAATTTCATCAACGTACCCCTCGACACACTTTACGGTGTTGCCTCAAGTGCCTTGTACCCTTGGCACGCATTACAAGGTAAAACTTTGCATTAAATTACGTGTGTGTGTCTTCTTCCCTGGGGTGCATGCCATCAAATATGGCGCCCCTTCTAACCAAATCTTGAAATTATTGGACACATATTAAATACATTTTGTTACATAGTTACAACTAACTACAAATAGTGGAGTTGGCTAGCTAAAGTGGTTTAAGTCTTGCTATATTTGGCAGGTCGGGGGTTCCATTCCCACCGAACTCCATATTTTGTGGCTTTTTGTTGTTTGTTTTGCAATTGGTTATATATATATAAAACAAAACTTCCATGCAAATTTCTTGGTATATTGTTATATAACATATGTGTTATATAACTCCCCCCTTCGCGGATATATGTCATTAAACCTTGTGCGAAGACAAGTATCGGTCATATGTGATGTTCAACGGATCAAGGGCTTAGGCCCTCAATCCTTTAGCCACCCAAATGGAACTTTATATAGAATTGAATAATTTAATTGCCATATGTATGTCAAGTAATATTGTGTGGTGTGTTGGTAGTGGGGCTTGTGTTAAGGCTTTGGGTGACTATGGAGGTCATGGGTTCAACCCCTGGTGGCTCCACTACTTTTAATACACATTAATAATTATAGGGCAATGGGAGGTTGCCACGTGGAAACCTCTCACTGGCTCTCCAATGCCACATGTCAAACCATGATTAAACCAATTGTTTACCATGTCAACCTGTGGTTGGACCACTTGGAGGTACCTTTCCCAGTCAACTGCCAATTAGGTGCCACGTGTCACCCTCTAGTGGTGCCACATGGCACCCCCATTTTGCCTAGTTTAACCAAACTTTGACCTGCCATAACTTTTGCATACGAGCTCTGTTTGACTCGTTGTTTGCATCGTTGGAAAGCTAACGACGAGTTCTACGCATTGATGTCTTTTTTGGGATAATTTGAGATGCTCAAATTTTGAGCATTTATGGATCCCCTGGGACCTTTGTGAGCATTCTGGATCCTTATGGACCTCTATGAGTGTTCCTTAGATCCTCCTGGATCAGTAAAGGATTAAGCACTTTCCCAAGCTAAAAAGAGAAGAAGGAAGGAACAAACTCTAGAACGTCTTCTCTCCAAGTGGTATAATAACCCTTCAATGGATTGATCTTGAAAGTTAGTATAAGTCCTAAACTATCACAACAAATCTTTGATGCACCAAGAATAAACCAATAAAGAGAGAGCTCTAAGAATTAACACCAAAATATCCAATAGGTAGGTCTTCAACAAATTGTATTATCAAATGATATCCAACAACAACAACTTGGAATTAGAGGAGAGCCTTTATTTACAGATGAGGCTTCTACATCCTTCTCATTCTTTATTATTTTATAATCTCCCTAAATTTAGCCTAGGAGATCTACAAAAGTGACTTGCCATCCACACAATAATGAAGACTAAGTCAAGCTACAAGTAAAACATGCCATATGTACATAAAACCCTCCACAAGAGGGGTCGTCCCACAAAAGATAGGTCAACATGGTGTATAAGCTCAACGTTCCCTTGAAAATGCATAGTCCAAGCCTCAAATCATGGTGTAGAAGTCTCCCAAGCAAAGAATAAGACAACGTCTAGCAACCAAAGTTGGAATGCGTGAATAAGGCCCCAAGAAGTGGATGGGTTCTCAAATCATGCTCACAAGTCCTGAAAATATGTCTCCAATGTATGCCCATGTCCATATCTCAAGCAAATATACCCCCACAAAGCATGGAAAGTGACCCTCCATGTTAAAAATGGATCATAAGACCCCCAATAACTAGTGTAGCATCCACGTGGGTGAGGTCGATCCTAAAATCAAGTAATAAATATCTCAAAAAGTGATGAATGAGGAGAGCACTCTAGTAATTGTGACATGACATGCAATGAAGTGACCAATGCCTTGGGATATGTGTACTACCTCGAGATATGTGAATCTGCCTCAAGAAATGTGAAATCGAGTGAGTATCTACAGAATCATCTCCAAGAGTGGATGGCCAAAGTGTGACAAATACATAAGATGGGGGTTCATGCTCAGGCATAAGACAAATGTTCTTTAAATAGGTATACAACCTTTACAACATGAGCAACACTTTTACATTACATACAAAGAAGTGAGAGAGACTAGAAGTTCCCGCAGATCATGTGTCCTAGTAGATTCATCCCAAGACGCTTGCATACCTACCCATATCATAAATGACTGAGATGATGGTGAGTTACTGCCACCAAGGGATAGTTATCTAGAGCCATAACAATAAGGCATATCTTGAAATGGAGACTAAAAGGATGTTCCATGACCAACAACAAAGGGTCTAGGGATACCACCTAGGCTTGATCCAAGATCTTTTATTCTATGACTATTACAAGAATTGCATTAAATAGCATAAATAAATCTTATGTGCAACATAAATATGACCAAAGGACGAGAAAGAAGGCAATAATACAAAGCTTGATAATGAAGTTCGTCCCAACAATGGAATACGTCTTCGGGCTCACTTCGAAGTGGAGAGGCCTTTATATTATCTCAACAAAAATTGACATGAATACATGGATATACCTCAAATCTAAAAAGGACCTGAAGATCCGTTGCCTGGATGCAAATTATGTGTGACGAGAAATCGTGCAAAAATGACTGTCAAATCGTCAAATTATGTCATTTTCACCCCCAGGCCCCTCCTGGGCTCTATGCCTCTATTTGTGTGCCACACAGTCTGAAATAAATGCTCCAACCTACATAAAAATCTGTGTTGTATGGCAGGACGAGCATAGACCTCCCCCACTGTGGATGAATTACATGGGTTTAAGTAATTGTTTCATGGGCAGAGTTTACAACAGGGTCGTTGGCCCGACCGATTAGTGGAGATGTAATTTAGAGCATTGTTAGGGGAGGTCCAAGGGTCAAACCTCGCGAACCTCCCGCTTTAAACTTTGTTATAACAAATATATAATATATATTGTGTCGTTTAAACCTCCCGCCCGATTTAGATTTTTGTTGTCGTGTCAGTTACTGCCAAAATTTTGGTTGGTTGATTGTTAATAAATGCTAGCTAGGTATCATGGGATGTGGTCATCAGATTTGGCATCGGCCAGTCCGACGACCGATATTATTTTTTTGGAATTTTTTGACTTTGGCCTTCATTAGGCATCTGTGGGGTGCCACGTGGCACCTTATGATTGGCTACCCATGTCCCATCACCTTGTTGACATAGTTGTTCCATGTCGTCCACGTATGGTATGGTCTTGCCACATGGCAGTCACTGGGAGGTGCCATGTGGCACTCCATAGGGGTGCCACATGGCACATTTTTATTGGGACATTTGGCCACCCAAAAATGCCAATTCAACATGCCATGTGGTAGCCTCTCGTGTTGGCACATCGACATATTGACATCATGATGACGTCAATACTGCATAGTCAGTTGTTGATGTCATCTATATGGATGCTGACATCACCCAGTTAGCTTTGACTAAGATGACCAAACTTTTATTGGCCATATCTTTATCATCTGGACTCTGTTTGAGGTGTCGTTTGTGCCACTGGAAATCTCTTAACGATCTCTTCAACTTCGTGCCATTTTTGCTGAGATTCGAGGACTTTGAATATTTGGCCTTTTAGATCCTCCTGGATCATTCCTCCCCACTAAAAAGCTTTTTGGCCTCAAAAATCCTTATCAATCAACATATAGCTGAGGGAATTGCTCCGTCATTTTCTCCTTCTCGATCCACTATGCTTTGCTTGGATGCGTGCCCTTAGGGCCCACTCAAAGATATTCAACATCGCCCATGTGTGAAGTCCTCATCCTTCTATCTAGGATGATATCTTCCTTTAACTCATCCAATTACTCAGGAGAAAACTCGTCCACTGAAGGTACCGAAACACTCTCCCTTTGATCCATGATCATCAGAGGCTCATAAAGTTTCATGTTCTCTACATTCACAACTGAGTATATCTGCATATATGGTGGTAGATATAGGTGGAAAGCATTTGTGCCAATCTTCTCCAAGATGGTGAAGGGTCCATATCTGATGGGATTGAGCTTCTTTCCTTCACCCTTCAACATATCTTTGCTTATGTGGAACAACACTTTGTCTCCAACCCGGAACTGGTGATCAACTATGTGCTTGTCATGGCAAGCTTTGTATCGTGCGTGACTCTTTTCCAACTGTTCCTGGATTGTTTGGTGTATCTATTGAATCCTCTGGATGAACTTGCGGGCTTTGTCTCCATCTCTTTGTTCACTTGAGTCGACATCTTTCCCAAATGTCAAGTCCAAGGGAGTCTTAGGTAGATACCCAAAACATGTCTCAAGTGGGGAACTCTTGGTGGAATATTGCAAGGCTCAGTTGTAAGCATGGTGCACATACTGTATTTGGTCATCCCATGACTTAGAATGTTTTTTGTAGTACCCTCAGAGCAAATGAACCATTGTTCTGTTAACTACCTATGTCTATTCGTCGGTTTGTTGATGGAAAACAATACTCCTCTTCAGCTTGGTGTCCATCATTCTCCACACGCTTATCCAAAACTCTCCAAGGAATCGAGTGTCCCGATCCAAGATACTGGATGCGGGAAGTCCAAAGTGAACCCATACACGCTGAAAGAAAATATGAATAGTTTTCTCAACAACGATCTTGTTTTTATATGGCATAAAGACACACATTTTGCTAAACCTATCCACTACTACATACAAGTAGTCATGACCCCTTTTTGACATAGGAAACCCCCCTACAAAATCTATGGAGATACTCTCCCAAGGATGAGAAGGAACATGAAGTGGTGTGTATAGTCCCAATTTTCTATTAGTGGGCTTACAAGTAGAGCACATCACACACCCCTTTACATACTTGGTTATAATTTCTTTCATCAGAGGCCAATAACAAAACCTATGCAGACGAGCCATAGTTTTTCCTACCCCAAAATGCCCACACACAAGAGAAGTATGAGCTTCTCAAATTACATGGACTCTTTCACCTATATGAATACATAGCTTGCCAAAATGGTAGAGTAACTTGCCCTGCAAATGATAGTTCTCCACATGTGCACCATGGGTTAGCTTCTCATAAACATTTTTAAAATCCTCATCAGTAGCATATTGTTCAACATAGCTATCATGAGATAAAGAAGCATTTTTCAAAACAATAGATGCAAAAATAGGAGGTCTAGAACGCATATATGCAACCTTATTGTTTATACCCTTCTCGTATCTGATAACTAGATGGAATTGTTGTAAGAATCCCATCCATCTGTAGTGCCTTGACTGTTGAAGTTTGGTATGCAACTGGAGGTACTGTAAGGGTTGGTAATCAATGTGTATGATTGTTTCCTTCCCCATTAAGTAGTGTTTCCATTTCTTCACACTTTGGACCAACACATACAACTCTTTGTCATATGTAGGATAATTACAAACAACCTTAGAAAAAGTTTCAGAATGAAAGCAAATGGGCTTATGATGTTGCATCATGAATGCTCCCATTGCATATGCACCACCATTAGTCTCAATTTCAAAAGATTGTTGTAGTTCAACTAGAGCCAACATTGGTGCAATGTTGATATTTTCCTTCAAAGTGTCGAAGGCTTTTTGTTGTCTTCCTCCCCACTCAAAGACCTGCTTCACACTAGTTAAAGCATGCAAAGGAGATGCAATATAGGGTAAGTTAGAAATGAACTTTCTCTAATACTGAACTTCCCCTAAAAAGCTCCCAACCTCTGTAGCTAATGTTGGCTTAGGCCAATCTATAATGACTTCAACTTTGGATGGATCCATCTTTAGTTGACAACCTCCTACAATATGACCCAAGTAAACTAATGAGGTTTTTCCAAATTCACACTATGACAGTTTTACATACAACTTTTCTATTTTAAGGATCCAATACTTGCTTTACATGCATTGCATGTTCATCCCAAGTCCTACTAAATACAAGAATTCCATCTAAGTATACAATCACAAAATCATCTATGAAAGGCCTAAAGACATCATTCATAACACACATGAATGACACTGGGGAATTACAAAGCCCAAATGGAATTACCATCCATTCAAATAGACCTTGTTTTTTTTTAAAGCAGTCTTCCACATGTCGCCTTCTACAATTATGACCTGGTGGTAGCCGCTCCTCAAATCCAACTTAGTGAAGTACACTGCATTCTTCAGCCTATCCAACAAGTCATCTATACGAGGCAAAGGGTAATGGTTCTTCATCGTTATTTTGTTTAGTGCACAGAAATCCATGCACATCCTTCATGTGCCATCTTTCTTTGGCATCGGTACTATCAAAAAGCCACAGGGAGAAGAGCTTGACTTGATGACCCCTCTTTCAATCAAGTCTTGCACCAACTTTTTGATCTCCTCATTTTCGAGCACAAACATCTTGTACATGCCAATGTTTGGTAAGGGAACATCTTGGTGCAACTGTATTTCATGTTGGACCTCCTTCTTGGGAGGCAATCCTTTTGGTTCCTGAAAAAATTCATCATGGTTAGAAATAACATCAATCATTTCATCTTTATGAGAAGGATCACAATCATCAAAAGAATTAGAGTTTTTAGGATCCTTTTCTTTCAAAACAATGAGTACAAATTTCTTGCTAGCATTGATGGCTCTTTTTATTTGCCCTACACTAACAAGAGTTAAGTTCTTCATACTGTGAGCTCTAACAATGTATTCCACACTATTGAGGAAAATATATGAAATGATCTTACTCAAGCATTTTTCAGATCTTACTTGGTTAAAGCAAGATAGACAAGAATATCACCCTATGTTTATAGCCATCAAAAATTGTTTCCTAATCCACAAGTATTGGTTACAAGGGCTTATGCTGATTTTTTTTATAAATGAAAGTTTACTAAAAAAAACAATATTTATGTAATTTTCTGAATATAACAGATGCATACATAAATGTAGAGAAATAAGTAAAAAAACCAAGTCAATAATCAACACAGATGAGACATAAAGCAATCGTTTATTCCATTCCAATTTATTAAAAGACTCGTTCTCTTTACAAAATTGCCTGAGGAAGTTTGGACCAAAGTCAAACATAGATGTCCCCGATGAAAACCATACAAAAGGACTTCTGACAGAAAGTAAAAAACTAAATTTTACAAGTTGGATCAGCTTGCCACAGATTGTTTCCCACTCGACTCTGCACAATAGCCTTTATGAGTCATGAAATTTAATTCACAAAAAGACAAGTCTACATAGACTATCAAAGATAGATCAACACCTCTGAAAAACAAGTGTCTGAATGATGTAATTCAACCATGAATCTTGTTGTCTACAATAGGACCCTTAGTATGCTTTCTCCTTCTATTCTCCTCTTGTTCCTCCTCTTTCTGCCTTTAAGCAATCAAAATTAGTTGAAGTAGTTAAACTACCTCTTTAGTTAAGTTAACTAAAACTCAACCAATTATTTAGTTAAGGGGGGAAAGTAATAAAATAATAATAAGGGTCTTAAAATAATAACTAGTAGGTGGGACCCCTTGTGACTCCCTTTAGTTTCTTTAACAAGCATAACACAACTAGTTAATCAATCAAACACATCCCTCCTTGTGGCTCCCATCATTACTCTCATAATTTGACAATTTATATCAATGATAATTGAAACTATATCCAAAAATATAATATCCATATATCCAAAAATAGTGTGTTGTCCAAAATTTTAGAAGTCAACTATTCTCAATAATTAATAAATAAAAACACTTAAAACCCATATTTTCCACTCTGGGAGGCAATCTTCCCCTTATTGCTGCTGTCTCCCTGTGATTTCTCTGAATTTGCCTTAGGATGTGTGGAGCCTTTAGGCCTAATCTCATTGATAACATGAGAGCAATCATTTCTCAGATGCATGCGGGATGACATGGATTTGGCAGAGTCGTTTGAGGGAGAGGAGGGAGTAGCAACGGCTTTTCCTTTGTCAAGATCATGGTGAGCCTCAATTTTTAACCTCTTACTTGCATGGGAAGACTGAACTGGTGAGTGGGCAGGGGCAGCTTGGACAATTTGATTAATAGGTGGAGGAGTAGGTAGAGACAAGTTAGGCCAACAACGATGTTGGGAGACTGTCGGGAGGACAATCTCTTGCCATCCGTCATTTTCCGGGACTTCAGGTTGTAATGAGACATGAGGGGGAACTGGGATACCAGTGACATGTGGGGATTGGAAGGGAGGCCTTTCTGGCCTAGTTTGGACCACTCCTTGTCCAATCCAGTTAAAAAATCCATCTTGGAATAGCTGGCTCAACTCTCATGAGTCTGCATCAAAATGTATAGAAAACCTTGGCCTTCTAGGGCCCCTGTTCCAATTTCCTCTTCTTATGTTACCCCGACCATGGCTACCTTTGCTGAAAAATCTCATTCTTGTATGCATTATTGATTAGCAACTAGTTCCTTCTACAACCATACATGAAATCTTTTTAAATATGAAACAAAGTTTGGCTCAACAACACATCACACTCATGCAATCCAATCCATAAAAATCGTTTAATACTTGTCAATGAGTAGGGGGTCAATAAGTGTCATGGGATATGTGAGGGAATGCATTGAACGAAAAGTGGTAATATGAAGGGGAGTAGATCATGGTTACTGCTCAACAAATCATCAAACAATCAACTGTATTGTAAATCAAAACATATCACTGTAACTCATCCTTGTGCCATCCTTTAACTATTATCATATAGAGTTTTATTTAACTATAATTTAATTTTAAGAACAGGGAGTGGATAGTGAATATGGGAAGGCGAGGGGACTTGTAATCTGCGAAAAAGTGAGAGAATGGTAGGGAAAAAAATGAATACTGTTCATAAAACAAATCAAGTAATCCATAAACACAACTCTGTTTTCAATACAAAACATACCAATACCAATTTAATAATTACTATGTGTCAAAACTGTTCACTGTCCCACATTCAATTTATTCAAAACTTCTCAATTAACACAATATGTAATCATACTCATAACCATTATTCCTTTCAACAGTCTTGTTAAGAGAACACTTGATCTCTAGTTCCTTTCTTTTCATTTAAAACAAAGTCGAAAGAAACACATAACAACATTTCTCCATCTCTATCCATAATACATCACTATAAAATATCAACACTATCCATAATTTTGCAATTGCCCGATAAAACATATACACAGGTCTCTTTTCCAATTTGAACAAACTTCTAACACTTGCCCGATTTCATGCCCCTTTTCATTTTATCAACCAATAAAACTTTGCAATGAAACCATAATATAAAACCAGAGCTTCATTACTGATGATACAATTAAATAAAACATGCATGATGCTTCCATAATAGATACATAGTGAAACAACAAAATCATAGTAATGAATTTCCACAATTTGCCATGATCCCAATCGGGATTAGTGAAACACACAGTAGTCACCAACTTGCAATTAATACCATGTTGTAGAATACAACGACCGAAAGCATAACGAGAAGAGACAACCATTGACTGCACATTATCACTGATTTCCAATCACAACCTCTTCAACCAATTTAATCAAATAAAATGAGCTAGGTATTCGACGCAATTGTCATAACCACTCCATTTTACAACCAATCCTTGACAATCAGAAAGATGCCCGATTTTAGTAAGACAGTTCGGGATTTTTTTTTTTAAATTGGGCTCTGTAACAACGAATACAAAGAAGCAATTAAGAGTTCGCTCGATCATCAATAGTACCGAGAGACTGGAGGTCCTCCAAACATATCAACCAATAGGCAGAGAACCTTCGACACAAGCACATGGTTCCTTATAACTCTCGGTCTGTGCAATGTCGCAACAGTTCAACGACGGGTAGGGTAGGGCAACGATGTAGAGGAGAATTGAATGCCCACCAGACAGTAACAAGTACCAAGAACACACAGAGGTATAACCTCTGTCCATTTCATTCGATGACAATGTCAGTGGGAAAGCAAACCCAAGGCATAAGTTATATCACACAATCAACCATAAATCATATATCTTGGCATAATGGCCACCCTAAGACCGACTTATTAGATACATTGATGCCAAGACCATGAAAAAAAACCCACGACCATGACTCTAGAAAATACACAGTGACCAAAAGGTAGTCTGAAAAACATACACAACAACCACATTTCTTGCCAAATGCGACTGGGTAGGGTTACCCTCATAACTGTGAGGAAGCGACCAACAAGGATAAACAGAGCGAAACCCTCCAAAACATAGAGCGATAATACCCATATCCATTCCAAACCATAGAGAGCCTTCATGATTTTCATCAACAACCAAACCAAATCTTTTACTTGCAAAATGAATAACCACACAGTCATTCCAGAGAAAAAAACCACGCATTTACACAGTTTCCAATCTCAGGAAAACACAAACCAAAGCATTATTGAGCCATCATCCGTTCATACATAGAGCATAATTCATGGATGGGTGAAAAAGAGCCATACCTGTAACCGATAACTTCAAATGGGTGAACTGGCTAAGCATTTCCTTCCCAGGCTTGGATCTCAGAGCTTAACCACCAACAACACTAAATGCAACAATAACCATTCTAGGGTGACGGCTCGATGGGGGGAGTATGGAGTGACGTGCATTTACTGCATGTCGCTTCCATCTTCCTCTTCATTCAATTTCTAAGTACATGACAACCAACACTCACTTAATACATTTAACCATATCATTAATCCCAAACCATTGAAATCTGCGACCACATTGCTTGCCAAATGCACTACCCATTACATACATATTAACCATTGCCAAACTTCCATACCATATGCATTTCCATATGAAATGCACCCAATATAACTCAAATGGAAATCGTATAGCCACTAACCATCAATAGTTAGGATTATCACTAACTTGTTTTTACTTTATTTGCACATAACTTCTAACATAGCATAACATAGGCCCTTTCTTTTGGATTTTTTGTAAGCTTCTTTCCTTTTGCTTTTGTTTACATCGTCACTAATATGTTTCTTGTGCATGTGTAGCCAGGTAATGATTGTAGCGACATGATTAAAAATAACAACTGTAAATATATGCCAATCATAACAAAAAAAATAAAGCTTCGAATAACAAAACATCCCATAAAATGCATCATCCACTTGTCATTATGCCAAGACTGCATCATCAACCATATAAGACCCTGTAAGCAACATCAAAACAACATCATAAAATGTGTGATATGACTATCTCTGATTCTCTAGTCTACAAGGGGGTCCCACCTACTAGTATTATGTTTTATTAACATAGTTTAAATAATAGGCTTTAGCAATACTTTGCGGGCGAAATTCCTCGTTGCGATTTTTATCGTCAACACACACCACCTTTGGTGAGAAGGTATTTTTTTTCCTGTCGAAAGAAGATAAGATTCTTATCATACAAATAGGGACTTCCCAAGATAATGCCACAGATATCAAGCGAGACCACATCAAGCTCAACCTCATCTACCAACTTTGAAGCAATAACAAATTTCAATCTACATTGCCTGGTAACTTGAAGTTTTGCATTGTCACACACCCAACCAAGAGGGTAAGGTTTTGGATGAGGTATTGTCTCTAAAAACTATTTTTTAACAATCACTTCAGATATCAAATTAACTTGCAAACCTGGATCAAACAAAGTATCCACTTTAGTATGTTTGGCTACTACTATGATGTGAAAAAGTTCACTTCTCTTCTTTTCAATTTCAGGAGATGGAATTGTAGAACTTGAAATAGCATGAGAGGAAACTTTACCTTGTACTCCAACCACTGTGATTTTCATTTCATCACCTAAATCGAAACCTGGGTCTTGTTGCACTATAGCAACGGTTTTTGGCTTCCCTTTTCCACCAAATTTCTTTGGTCTTAACTTTGGATGTAGTTTCCAACAATGCTCATCATCATGCCCATCTTTTTTGCAATGAGTACAAGAGGATTTTGCTTCCTTTTTCTTTGTTGTGGCTATCTTTTTCCCCTTTCCTTTTCCTTTGAACTTGTTGTTTTGGAACTTGGAACGCTTCTTTGTGTGAACTTCCTGTACATTCTTTCCCCTGCTTTGAAGGTGAGTTGCTTGCACACGCCCTTCATCTAGATTAGTGGGACTAAACAACAAGAATGTGTGACGAATGTAACTGTGAAGTGCACCAATGTATTTCATCAAAGTCTCTGGAGAGTCTAAAGGAACGTTCAATGCAATTTCCTTTTTCCTAAACTCTTCTATAAAACTCTGAACATTTTGACCTTTACCCTGTCTCAAATTTTTCCATTCCATCATGGATTTTTGTACATGAACCAATGGATAAAATTGCTTTTTCAATGCAGAAGTAAATTCAGACCATGAAGAAAAGAGTTTACCATTATGCTTGCTACTTTCTGAAGTTTACTCTCCCACCATACAAGGGTTGTGCCTTCCAACCAGAGAGAAGCCAACTGGATATTCGCCTCTTCCTCTTCGATCTGTTGTACACTGCAGTAAACCTCAATTTGAATAATCCAATTGTTTAACTTATCTGTATTAACTTCTCCATTAAACATGGGCAAATTAAATTTGACATCTAATTTCAATAATGGATTTTTTGAAGCATTCTGATGAAAATTAGGATGATGAGAATGAGAGGAATAAGAAGAGATTGAACTTGAAAATGAAGATGGAGGCTCAGGAGGGTCTCCTATAATTCCTTGTTCCTCTGCAACATCATCCTCTGCTTTATATTTCTTCTACTTTTCCTTCTTTTCCACTCTCTTTTCATAATTCAGAAATAATTTTTCTAGCATGTTTGACATTCGGTAGAAAGCCTTATGAAAATTGTTCTCATACTCTGTACGTAGTTCTTCATCTCCCATTTTCCATCTTCAAATTGCATGTCCAATCTTTGGGTTGAAAGTCTCAAGTTTTCCTTCACCCTCTTTGAGCTTGGCCCTAGTAAGCATTCACACTCGCAATTCAATTCAAAGAACACTGCTCTAATACCAACATGATCCAGGATCTTTTATTCGATGACTATTACATGAATTGCATTAAGATCATAAATAAATCTTATGTGCAACATAAATAAAGAAGGCAAAATATGAAGAAAAGATGAGAAAGAAGGCCATAACAAAAAGCTCGATAATGAAGTTAGTCCTAACAAAGGACTACGTCTCCCGGTCCACTCCAAAGTGGAGAGGCCTTTATATTATCTCAGAATTTTTTTCATAAATACATGGCTATACCTCAAATCCGAAAGGCCCTATAGATCCATTGCTTAGATGCAAATTCTGACTGCACGAGTGGAATCGTGGCAAGAAATCATGCAAAAATGACTGTCAAATCGTCAAATTCTATCACTGTCACCCCCATGCCCCTCCTAGGCTCTCTACCTCAATTTGTATGCCACACAGTTTGAAATAAATGCTCCAACCTGCATAAAAATTTGTGTCGTACAACTGGACATGCACGAACCTCCCTCAGACATATGAATTACATGGGTTTAAGTAATTGTTTCATAGGCAGAGTTTACAACAAGGTCGTTGGCTCGACCGATTAGTGGAGGTTTAATTTAAAGCATTGTTAGGGGAGGTTCAGGGGTCAAACCCCGCAGACGTCCCATTTTAAACTTTGTTATATAAAATATAAAATATATATTGTGTTGTTTAAACCTCCTACCTGGTTTAGAATTCCATTGTTGTGTCGATTGCTGCCAAATTTTTGACTGGTCAATTGTTAATAAATGCTAGTCGAGTATCATGGGATGTGGCTGTCGATGATATTCTTTTTTTTTGAAAATTTTGACTCTGGCCCTCATTGGGCATCCGTGGGTTGCCACATGGTGCCCTGTGATTGGGCCACACAACGCCATGTGATTGGATGCCCATGTCCCGCCACCTTGTTGACGTAGCTGTTGCGTGTCATCGTTGGATGTATGGGTTGACCCGGGTTCTACCTTAGTTCTCCAACAAAACCCTAGAAACCATTAGCCCTTCTAGTAAACTAGAAGGCAACACTGCGCACAAAGTGCACAACGCAGTCTCATCCGATATGGCTTATGGGTGACTGCAGGACCCAAATGTCTGCAGTCATGGAAGGGATGGTTATCCTGGGGATGTTAGGCCTACTACTCTTCTACTTCAAATTTCATCATATCTATTATTCTACCATCATATTAATTCAATAACATTCATCCTGCATTAAACGTCATAAAAGATCTAGTGTGCGCTGTAAACTACCTCTAACAGATTCATTTACTTATTCATTCATCATAGTAAATTGTTGCCCGACCTTGTATCTTTCCCCCATCATCCAGAACTAACTACACAAAAATAGGAGACCACCCTGCTTAAGAATTGACACGATCATATCGATCACATCGATCAATGATTACCTCACTTAAGCCTTATTGGATTCCTTGGTCGACTCTCTCCTCTTACCTGATATAGCACTCAGTGGGTGATACCTTCTTTTGCATCCTCTCCTTCTTATAGAGATATCGAACAAGCTACCAATCGATTAAAATGATAACCCTAATAAAGGCTGAGCACTGCTTTGACAGAACGAGCATTGCAACACATAAAAGAGACACATTCCACACAATGACACAGGTGTTACCGTGGTTCACCCCCTCGGGCTACGTCTACAAAGATCTGTCTTCTTTATTCATCTTCATCAAAATAGTGTGATGCACGCATTACATCATAAGTTTGTAATACTCTATGAGGCTGACTAGTGTCGCACCAAGATCCACACCTTGCGACCCGGCCCTCAATTACACTTCATAAGTCTCCAACATTGACATAATCTAAGCTCCATAGCTCTCAACCAAAAACTAGTAACTACGACTTAAGCTCGAAAAGGTTCCCAACATACTTCTCAACACATGGTATCTCATCTATGATCTTCCCTAGCTACCTCATACATATTGTATTTATAATACAAAATGTGGGTAAAAACCCATTACATCATAACCAATACCCTAACCTTAGTGGATTAAGTTTGTCTATATAGTAACTTCCTTCACATGATTGGTCTTTGATCCAATCATTTCTTGCTTTGACTCTACGCTTCTTCTCCTTAATTCCGGTCACATTTCTTTTCTTTCTTTCTTGGTGTGCACTGTTTCCTTTGGTCCATTCCTTAGCTTCCTACCTCATTTGTTGCGCTGTACCCCAAAATAGCCTACTCCAACAGGCCCCCAACACTTACTTGTGGCTTGTCCTGAGCCACTTAGGCAGTGTTTTCCTCCTTGACAGATTTTTCCAATTTCTGGAATCGGTCTGAGATCTCTCTAGTAGAAGTGTTCACCCGTGCACTCTTCTTTGCAACAGACTCCACAGTTTGCGTAGTGAGATTTTCCTTCAACATCTCTTCAGCCTGCAACTTAATATTTTCCATATGACCCTTTCTTGTATCCATATCTATCAAAATCTTCTCTGCATATTCTTGTAGTGGCTCCAATTGAGTCTGCCTCATTTTCTTCTCTATTTGCACAGTCTTTAATTCTACCTACAGATTTTTTAATTCCTACGTGCTCTTCAGCCTCTCCTAAATGTTCATGGCCTTCTGCTTATGCTTCAAATCCTGTGCTACTATATTAATGCCTTCCTCCTTTTGTTCTAATGCCTGCAACTTTTCATCCTCCTGCAGACTTGTCCAAAGTTGTGCACTTTTGTCATATAGCTTTGCAATGTCGTTAATACTTTGTGCCATATTCTCCATGTTACCTGCAACCTCCTGCTCTCTCTGTGAACACACTTTTGGTGGCGTGCTTAGATTCAATAGTGCCATTAAGTCTATTTTGTGACTCTTATAGTTTTCCATCGCTTGCACAATCTTCCCAATTTTCTCCTCTGCCTATAAATGCGCCCCTTCTTGTGTGCTATCTGGAATGGACTTGAAGTCTTTTTCTATGGGCTCCTCTATCTGGCCATTGTGCTTTTTTGCTTCTTCCTTCTCAACCTGAGCATTGTTGAGAGTTATCTTCAGCGTATCCTTTATGTCCTTTGTTGTTTGTAACTCCATTGCATCCGCGCGTGCTCTAGATTGGATTTCATGTGCGATGCTAACTTGCAATTTGTACAACATTTTCGTGGGGATCTTGGCCAAAGCCAAGTCCAAGTGAGAAATATCCTTCACATGTTTCTACGTTGTCTCCTCGTCTAAATGCAACATATCCCGAGTAATAGAAAATTTCTCACTTCTTGACGCTATAATTTGGATTGTTCCCTGCGCTGAAACTGTCTTTTCTTGAACAATTTGTTGTGGTTTCGCCTTTTCCTTCTGTTGTACTGCGCTCAGTTGTAGTTGTGCTAAAGTTTCCTTCACTTCTGATAGCTTCTTTATGTTCTCCTCTCTTTGCTTCTCTGCATCGTCCCATGACTCTGCTACATGGTCTTGTACTTTTTCTACCACCATCTCGACATCATATTCTGTAATTGTGAATTCTGAGACATATTTGTGTGCCTTCATATTTTTCCTCTATCTTGCTTCCTGCAACATTGTTCTTTTCATTGGCAGAGTCTTTTTTTGCGGTGAAGTTGTGGGTACTTCTATGGTTAGGGTGTCTCCTCCTCATTCCTCTTGCATGAGAACATTTGTTTCCTTTTTGTGTACTTCCATTAGTCTTCTTCTGTTGTGCTCCTCCGTTGGTCACTTTGGCGTGATCCTTCTCCTGCATTGATGGTTTTTGTATGGTCTTCTATTGTCTCGGTTTCCTCACTATCACGTTGCCTCCAACATCCTTTGCACGCTCTTCATCTTTCTTGATGTTTGCTATCGGACTGTTGGTTTTCTGCGACGAACCAACTTCTACTAGTTGTTTTCCTTTTTGTCCCTTCTTTGATGTTATTGGTACTTTCCACTCATCTGACCACTCTTTCATGACCCATTGAACTTCCTCTCCAAGGATGTAGTAACTCATCTACATCCAATTCATCTTTGGGTCCCTTTTTGCTTGAATCCATACATTGTGCCTTGATACCTGAAAATTTGCTATATCATTGTGTTCCTCCACCACTTTTGGTGGTATCACCCATGTCTCAGCCTCTTTTTCTTGTATTTCCTCGAAATACGTCGCAAATAAACTGGAGTTGGCCTTCCTTTCTATTACGATTGATGTGTGACACAATGTTGCATATTGTGTTGTGCGACACTTTCCAATCCTTTGACAAAATACACTATATTTAGGGTGTCTCCATCCCACCAACACTATAAGTATGAGTAGCCATGAATAATGGAACTCTGTGCCTAAGTCTTGGAAATCTTGGCAATCATCCAAAAATAAGTTCACGGAGTATGGACTCTAGATAAGTAAAGTCCCCTTTGCGCACTGTGCGACTGCTACTATCACCCCTGTTGGTGCCTCCTCCTTGCGACACTTCCTTAATAATTTGCATGCCATTAGTTTGGTTGCTAGTCTTATTGTAGGTTCAATGATCATATTGATTATAATTCCCCAAGATCCTCTCACTGTTCCATATGTCTTCTTCATCTCTTTTTCTAAGGTCTTCTCCTTAGTTTTATCATTAAGATATTGTTTAGGTTTCTCCCCATATATGGGTAGACTCGTTATTTTTGCAATCAGATCAACATTGATCTATACTGGTCTGTCCAACGATAGAATTCCTCCATGTACTAATGCCAACAATTGTTTGACGCAATTATTCACATCCTTACCGTGTCCAAAATGAGGGATCTCCAGTAAGTTCATTATCCCTGTGTTGTATAAGCTTGTTATCCACTATTTTGGTTCAAGTATTGGAACTCCAGATGAACCTGCCCCTTTGCTTTCCATGTATACCTGTGACTCAAATTCAAGGAATTTGTCTCTGTCTGCTACGTCATGATTTGCATGCCTCAATTTTCTACTTACCCTAAAATGTTAGGAATAATTTTCACTCCTTCTGGTATGCGCGGTAGTGCTATCATGATTTATGCATGTTTGCATGACGACCTCTGCATCGGTTGTTTACCTTTGATCTTTTCTGTCATAGTGGATGTCCCAGCTTTCTGGTGCACATCCTCCTCTGTTTTTGCATCTGACTTTGTTTCACTTGTAACATATTCTACGTGCACCTGTTCCTCTGTTTGCGACTTTGTCTCTGCGACTGGTTTGACCTCTGCCCTCGACTCTTCTGATTCTTTTCTTTCATCATCTGCCCCATTTGTTTGTTGCAGTGCTCCCAGACCCAACAATTGTGTAGGGTTCTGTGTTTCAATGGGGTTTTTCTCTTTAGCCCTTAGATCCACATACATCTACTCAGTGATAGGCTCATGCTCTTCGATAGGTGTTGGTCTAACTGGTTCAGGTGATTGAATCGCGTCCATGTCTACGAATCCTACTTGTTCACTAGGGTTTTCCACTTATGGTACTTGATCCTACGACGATATGGTGTTGTTGCGGGTTCTCCTTGACATTTGAATGGGTGGTCCAACCTCAGGTGGCACCATACTGTGAATTATTGACCCTACTACTATGAATCGTTGCTAAAAACTCTGGTGATACCTGGTCACTTTGTGTGTTTACTCGACTTTCTCTCCTTAGCTCTCGTTCACTCCAAGTCACAATGAGGCTTATCCTGCAAGTTTCCTGCTTTTATAATTTCTTTCATAAATGCTCCTTCGTATCCCACTTTTCCATTTACTTCTTTTTTTCTTTTTTCGACCAATTTTTGTTTCGTCGCGTTGCATTTTCATTCCAGTGTGCGATACCTTTAATTCTGCCATGCAGTGTCTTCAGGTTATGTCATACTTTTTTCTAGCTTCTGTTGTGCACTGTATCCTTCAACTATTTGTCTATCACTTATTCCTCTACCTACTTGTTTTTGGCCTTTTCTCATTTTCCCACTTTTTTCTTGTTTCTTTTTCTCTTTTAATCCTACTATATACAATATGTACACCTTTACTCTTCTGCGCGACATCTACTGAGGGTTAATGGGTCGACTGTCCCTATACAGTTTCAACCGACTACCATTCACCAAACCTTGAATTTCCTTGCCTATTAAACCTTGGAGCTGCACAACACTTCCATATGTGACAGACTTTATCTCATATGGCCCTAGCCAATGCATTATGAGCTTCCCTAGGTGCTGCAAGTATTTACTGTCATAGAGGAGAACAAGATATCCCACCTTAAAGTTCTTCTTCTT
This sequence comes from Picea sitchensis, assembly GCA_010110895.2. Lineage (NCBI taxonomy): Eukaryota > Viridiplantae > Streptophyta > Pinopsida > Pinales > Pinaceae > Picea > Picea sitchensis. The sequence goes on along the minus strand of SNQJ01S0015648.1, from coordinate 178,025 downwards.
GATGTGTCTGTCATGCCAAGATTTATCCTTTGCTTTATGTACTTCTTGATGGAAAACAACTATAATCCTTTATTCTTCTAATTCCATGAAGTAATCCAATCTTTCCTTTACTATGCCTCTTTTTGTCATCTCTGTAATGGCTGCAATGCACATAATAGGTATCAAATACTCCAAGGGAACTATTTCTTCATGTCCATACACCAACCTGAAATGTGTCTTCCTTGTTAGCTTCTTGCATGTAGTTCTATAATCCCATAACACTACTGGTACCTTCAAGTCCCAGTCATACCTGTTTACATTGAAAATCTTTGTTAAGGCATTCTCCAATATCTTGTTAAACGCTTCCACTATTCCATTAGCTTGAGGATGATATGGAGTGCTCTTCTGATGATGTATCTCAAATTCTTCAAGCATTGTCTGGATGGTACTATTAATAAAATGAGTCACCTCATCACTCATCAGAACTCTTGGGCATCCAAATCTTGTGACTAATTGTTCAAATAGAAAGTGTGCTACAATATCTGCACTACAATCCTTCACTGTTGTTGCCTCAACCCATCTGGTTAAATATTTTGCTACTGTAATAATATATCTTTCCCCTGATCTTCTTGTTGGTGGATTAATCGGCCCTACAAAATCTACTGCCACTTGTCAAACACTTGCAAAGTTACCTAAGGTCTTAATGGAATCTCATCCCTCCTGGATGGATTTCCAACCCTCTTATAGACATCACAATGCTGACATTACTCCTTTTCATCCTTGTGAACTGTTGGCCACCATAATCCTGCATGCAATATCTTCTATGCAATAGACTTCCATGCATAATGTCCTCCAACTATTCCTTCACGTGCTTCTACTAATATGATAGGTCGTTCATGCTCCATGACACATCTCCTCAAAATAGTGTCTGCACCAAGTTTCTACAAGTGACCTGCAATCAATTGGTAGTCTACATCTCTAACTACCAAGTTCTTCTTCTGCGCAGTGTTAAATTGCTTTGGTGCAAATCCTGTACTCAAGAACTCAATAATGTCAGTAAAATACTCATCAACAACCTTCACTAAGAATAGTTGTGCATCAGGAAAGTTGTCTTCCAAAATTCTTGGTTCTTCTCCATTAGTTATCCTGGATAGATGATTTGGTCCTGCATTCAATATTCCAGGCTTCACCACAACTTCAAAATCAAATTCCTGAGAAATAGTAACCATCTACATATTCTCCCCCCCAACACTGGCTTATTCACCAAATATCTAAGAGCATAATGATCTGTAAACATCTTGAAATGTTGGCCTAACAAATAGTGTCTGAACTTCTGCAGTACATATACCATAGCCAAACCTTCCCTTTCAGTTGTATTGTAATTATGTTCTGAATCTGAGAGCTTCCTTCTTGCAAATGCTATAGGGTGATCTATATCACCTTCTCTTGGTTGTGTTAATACTGCTCCAAGTGTTATTGAGGATACATCCACATGCACATGAAATTCTTTTGACCAATCTAGAAACACCAAAATTGGCGCAGTCACCATCTTTTCCTTCAAAATATCCAAACTTTGTTGGCACTCATCATTCCACTGATACTTGCTATCCTTCTTCAACAATTTATCTATCGGTGCAATAATATGTGCATATCCCCTTATAAATTTCTTATAATATCCTGGATGACCAAGTGTACTTTTTAACCGACGCACTGACTTTGGTGCTGGTAAGTTAACAATGACAACAATTTTCACAAGATCAACCAACAAACCATATTTACACACCACATGCTCTAATAAAATCCCAAAAGGTGAATTAAATATGCATTTATTAATATTCAATGAAATATGACACTCTCTACACCTATCTAACATCAATCTTAGTATTTCAACATGATCCTTCAGTAAAATAAAAACTGTCCAATCATCTAAATAAACTTCCAAAAACTTATGAATAAAATCCTTAAAGTCTGTTACTACTACTCTTGAAACATTTCAGGTGCATTCTTCAATCCAAAAGGCATCACTGTGTACTAATATGATCCCCATTATGTAGCAAATGTTGTCTTATGTCAATCCTTTGGTGTTATCGTGATATGGTGATATCATGAAAACCCATCAGTAAATGAATATGCTTCTTGGCCTCCTACATTCTCCAACACTTCATCTGTAAATGGGGTAAGGAAGGGATAATGCAAGCATACATCATTTAACTTCCTAAAGTCTACACATATCCTTATTCCCTCTTGTTTCTTCTCTTGCACTACCATAGGGATAATCTATTCTGATTCTTACATAGGTTCTATGACACCAACCTCTAACATCTTGTCAATCTCTACCTTCGATTTTTGCTTATACACTGGATTCAACCTGTAGGGTCTTTGTCTGATTGGTATGACATCTGGTTTCAAAGCGATATTCATCTCTCCAAGTTCTCCTGCTACCCCCTTCATCTCTGAGAATGTTGTTGGAAACAAGTCACTATACTCGCGCAGTAACTCTGTTATGCTCTCCACTATCTGGTTGTCCCAATAATCCCTAATACTTGCAATCTTTGGATTTTTTGTTGTTCCAATATTTACCTTCTTTATCTTCAAAGATGCAACATAATATTCTAATTCTAGCTGTGGAGCTTCTTCTTCTCTTTCCCGTTCATCCTCTGGAATCTGAATATTGTGCAGGTTTTCTCTTGTTGGATCATCCTCTGCGATGTGATAACAATGTAGAAACTATATGACTGTCTGTCTATTCTGATTCTGATATGCCATGACTATTTCAAATTCAGGCTCTTCAAAGATCCCGTCTCTTATCACCTTCAATGTTGTATCTATCTCTGGGGTCTCATGTTTGAATGTAAAAGTGATCACAAAATTCTGCTGCATTTCCTCCCAATTGGTAGTTTCTCTGCGTTGTTCCAATTCTATATACTAGTTCCTTGGAATGTGTTCTAATGTGTGAATAAAATGATGTGGCCATTCCTCTGGTGGTACTAATATCCATTGAACCATGCCCCTGTCTAAATGTTCTCTAGGTTTTCCAATCCCATCATACTTCTCAAAATATATATTCTCCTGTTTTGCGCCAAATCTAATGTGCAGTGACCTCTTGCATTGATACCAGTTATTAATCTTATCTTTATGAGTACCCCACAAATATGCACGTGTTTCTTTCAAGGCAATGTCAAATGTTGGCAATATTTGATTCTCCAAAACTTCTATCTCGAAATTTCCTAAAAATTCCTCCAAATTATTTTGACCATAAAAAGTAGGAGGTTCTCTTACCTTTGAGCCAATCCACCTTAGCGCGCGTGCCATTCTAGCACATCTTCTGGTCGATCATTCATGTAATCAATGCTTCCAGTTCTCCAGTCCTGTGTCAAAGTCTGAAGCACAAGAAATAATACTCGTCTAATTGAGCATTCCATCTGCAATTGGGTTGATGTAATCCTCTTTGCGCGAGGTAGTTCTATACAACTGATTTATATTTTCTGTAATAAAATTTTATGTTGCAGATTCCACATACCGTCCTCCTTATGAGATATCCAATGGTGTAATAAATCTGTATTCTCCTGATTCAAAGATCATCTTCCTGGTCTTCAAATTGATAATAACATGATTATCAAATGGCCAATCCAGTCCCAACAATCCTAGATAGGGTGAAATGTTGTCCACTATGTCTTTGAAATTTTGCCATGGTGCGCACACCATCCAAATCTATTGGTATGCCCTTCAATCTACCAATTGGCACCACTCTATGTTGATTTTATAGCTTCAAATGAATAGGTGAATAACCCAATGTGGGTTTTTCCCATGGCTTCCCATGTCTTCTTAGGTAGAACATTTACTTCAGACCACAATTCTACTATTATATCCACCATATTGAAATCTCAAATGTTTGCATTCAACTTGAATTCACTACTTGTTCTTCTCTTCTTGTGGACCCGATTCACCGTCCTTATCCCTTGTTCCCCAAAATTGCACTTTTCTAATAGGATTTGCAATACTTGTAAAGATGTTTTATCATTCAACAATTTTATACAAGATACCAAAAAGTTTCTTAAATTACTGACCTTTTCTATAGACAGATCCTTGCTGGTCTGATCAAATAAAGGATGCATGCCATACACTAGTATATCATCTACTGTCTTTGTTCCTGAAGTAGAAGCAATATTTTCCTTCAAAATTTCTTGTCTAGCTTCCTTGAATGTTTCCTTCTCTCTTTGCGCATCAAATTTCTGCTATTCAGGTATTGTATTCTTTCTGACCCACTGGTGTTGGTCCTGATTCTGCTTTGTTGCATCTGCTCCATTATTGGATCCTCCTCTAGTAAATATATGGATCTTCTTCCCATACTAATTTTTGTTTTCCATAGCAATCCATTGCACATTCTGGTTATTCTGGTTCCTCTTTCCCTGTATCTTTGTCAACAATGTCAGACATTCTTATGTATCATGGTCTGTTGTGTGACAATACATACATGTTGGAGGTGGTTGTGGAAAATCTCTTGCATAGTGTCCAGGTTTCTGACAGTTGTGACAAACTACTGGTCCTCTACCTACAAAACCTCCTCCTCTGAAGCCTCCTATGTTTCCTTGATTATCTCTGTGCGGTGTATTATACTATGGTCCTAATTATACTGTGGTTGTGTATTATTGTAATGTGGTAGTGCTTGAAATTGTTGTGCGTTGTTATACTGCGGTTGTGCTTGAAACTGTTGCACATTATTATACCGCGGTTGTGTTGCAAATTGCTACGCATGTCATCCTGTCATGTGTTTAGCCTGCACTTTGTAAGTGTTTGAGGTCCTCTCCTTCATTATCTCCAAAGTTCTACAATATTTGTCTTCATGACCAACTGACTTGCAAAAGTTACAAAATGTAGTCTTTGGCATTGTTTGATACTTATGCATCATGGGACAATGATAGGGATCATTCCCATGTGTTTTTCATATCTCACACAATGGTCCTCTTGAAGATAAAGGATTTGACATACCTACTCCCATGTACTGCACAAATGTTGGGCAATCATTCTTATGATTCTTTTCTGTTTTGCATAATGTACACCATACATCTTCCCTCTTTTCCTTTCCCTTGTTCTGATTCAACTGAAATTTCAGGTTCTTCAGATCTGATCTCAGATCTTCCACATTTGTTTATGTATGCTTGTATTGATTCTCCTCCAATTGCAAGGCTGCTTATAAAGCCTCATCTTAAGTTTGGAATTTCGACTGCCTCAAAGGATACTTCAAGTGTGGAAATAATGAATTAACAAATAAATGTATTTGTTGCATATTAATAATAGGGTATTTCAACTTACCTTTCAGTCTCTTGAACTTCTGATCAACCTCCCAGACTAACTCACATGGATTTTGTTTGATCTCTATCATCTGGTTCATGAATTGATCCTCTAAACTAGGTCGTTGAAACTCATTGATTAAGGCCTTCTTCACATTTGCGACAATTGTAGGTGCTCCTTGTGGGTTGTTTACTACGAGGCCCATATACAAATTCAATGTGTAGTCTTTGAATGTGATTGCCAATTGCACAACCTTTGTATCTTCATTTGTAATCTGCTTTGCTGCCCAATTCTTCTCGCAAATAAACAAATGTTTTTCTAGGTCCTCTGACCCTTCTCCACGAAACTATGGTAACTAATAGCTGGATCTACTCCTGCCATTGTGAAGTTTTTTGTACTACCACCTCCACGCGGTGTAGATACCTGACTAGTGCTTGATGAGATTATACTTCTACTTGAATTTCCACTGGACCCTTGTCCTACTAAAAACCTTCTACCAATAATCACTTGTTGTCTAACCGGTTCTTCTTCATCAGATGTATTAGTCGCACATGGGGTTGTGGGTTCCGCACTAATTCGGATCTAGAACAGAGAGCCTTCTTTTGCGCCAGAACCTTGACCTTTGGTTTTCCTCTCATATGTGGCACGCATGATTTCCTCAATCTTCCCGGTCGCATGAAGATCCTCTACCTCTTCCTCATCACTATCCAAGCCCTCTCGCTCGGCTACTGCCCTCTTCTTAATATTGATATTATACTGGTTGCGTCATCCTCTACACATCACTCTAGCTCTGCTCAATACCTCCTTGGTCTGTTCCTCTTCCATCATAATGGGGTCCATTTCTTCCTTCTTATAGCCTCTCTCCAAAGCCCTCTCCATAACTTATATCTTCCTTAGTGCTTCCCCCAGTTCCCCCACGTGCACAGAGTGATTTAGCTGTCTGACTCCATTTTCATCATGCTTTTATCATGCAATAAGATATTGATTGACGTGTAAAGAGACCTAATGTACCATCCTTTGGGTCCCTTCGAGAACTCCTGCTCTGCAACAGTATATGACTTCGTTGTATCGACTGCAAATTTAGTAATAAACCCTGCAATAATACTGTTTAACTAGAAATCCACTGCACACGTGAATTTATTATTAACCCTTTCCAACCGCACAATGTTTTTCAGTAGTCCACTCTACTGTTCTTATCTGATTAGTGGGATGAGTATCCTTCAACCTCAATATCCACTCTTGCAACAACTCTGGAAAGTAACAGAAAAATTCCTCATGCAAATTAGTAAACACATACCTATCCAAATACCGGCACAGTGTATACCTGGAACTTCTGTTATCTTTCGGCGTAAACTCGAGTTGTTTTGTCTCCAACCATCTTTCAATATCCTTATTAATAGGATTCCATGGCTTGAATATCCCTTTCTACCACTGCATTTTCTTCACTGACCTTCTCATCAGATCCCTTCCAGGTTGTTCTTATGAGTTCCACGTGGCAATGGAACCATTTGTTGGATGTATGGGTTGACTTGGGTTCTAGCTTAGTTCTCCAACAAAACCCTAGAAACCATCGACCCTTTTGGTAAACTAGAAGGCAACATTGCACACAGAGTGCACAACGCAGTCTCACCCGAGATGGCTTATGGATGACTGCAGGAACCAAATGCCTGCAGTCATGGAAGGGATGGTGCTCTTGGGGATGTTAGGCCTACTACTCTTCTACTTCAACATTCATAAGATCTACTATTCTACCATCATATTCATTCAATAACATTCATTATGTGTTAAACATTATAACATATCTAGTGCACACTGTAAACTACCTCTAACATATTCATTTACTTATTCATTCATCATAGTAAACATTGCAACACATAAAAGAGACACATTCCACACAATGACACAGGTGTTACCGTGGTTCAACCCCCCTGAGCTATGTCCACAAAGATCTGTCTTATTTATTCATCTTCATCAAAATAGTGCGTTGCACGCATTACATCATAAGTTTGTAATACTCCATGAGGCTGACTAGTGTCACACCAAGCTCCATAGCTTGCGACCTAACCCTCAATTATACTCCATAAGTCTCCAATACTAACATAATTTGAGCTCCACAACTCTAAAACAAAAAATACTAATTACGACTTGTTGAGATATTGTAACTGCGAAGAATATTCTAATTATAATTGAGTTATTATTGTATAGATCAATCCACAAAACCCCGTTTTGTGGATTGATCATGTCGGGTATTGTATAAGACCAAATCCACTTTTGTGGATTAATCAAACCATATTTACATGGTGGTATTTGACAAGTCGACCCCTAGGGTTTATTAAAGTGGTTTTAACAACTATTGGGAGAAGTCAACCCTACTTGGTGAAAGGACACAACCCTAGTGCTCCTCAGCTAGTATAAATAAGAGACGATGACACCTCATTCTCTCACTCACTCAGTCACACTTTTAGTGTGCATCTTTTGGAGGTTGTTGCAGTTACGAGAAGGATAGAGAGGCACATGCTCAGTCCTAGGTTATTCTTGGTGGTTTGGTCTTTAGTCTTGGCATTGTATTGGCAATCTATTATTGAGGAAGTTTTGTTGGGTTTTCTCCCCCATTAGGGTTTCCTAGGATAAAATGTTGTGTACCTTGTGATGTGTTTCTTTCAATGATCCTGATTATGCTATTATTCTCTAGTAAATTGAAAATAACTTAATAGCAGCTCTAAATTTAACATGGTATCAAAGCTAAACTGAAGAGAGCACCTTTCAATGGGTAACCAAAAACGTCACTATTGCCGTACAAGAAAATTAGGGATTTTTATTGGAAGGGAATTTCTGGCTAAAAACCATCTAGGGAAGTGTGCCCTAGCCTAGCGAACTCTTTGGCAGCTTGAGTGCACCTTTTCAGTGGCCAGAGCCTCCGAAAAGTCAAACCCTAGTTTTGACTAGTACTAGAAAACCAAAAAAACAGGAAACCATAACTAGTACCACGAGTGCCATTCCAGATTTGCACAGGTCAAGTTTCAAGGGGTAAAACTTGAAATTTTTGAAATCAGTGAGCTCCAACAAACTTGCCTCAGCCCAGTGCATCTAGTCCCTGGATCAGAATTCCAAAATTTGAAGTTTGAAAAATTAGGGTTTCCTCATAAAACCCTAAGTTTCAGTTGCAGTTGAAGTACCGGTTGCAGTTGTAGTTTCATTTGAAGTACCAGTTGCAGTATCAACACCAGTTGCAGTATCAACACCAGTTGCAGTGCCAATTCCTTCATTGTAGAGCCCAGTTATTTTCAGTACTCAAACTAATTAAATTTTTTCTAAAATCTCCTACTTTAATGACTAAAAATTAGTTTAGAATTTCTTTCACGATTTCATTATACTTGGAATAAATGAGGAATAGATAGTAACAACATAATAATGATAACAATATAATAATATTAGCAGGAACAACAGAATAATGATAACAATATAATAATATTAGCAGGAACAACAGAATAATGATAACAACAACATAATAAATACCTCCACTTGCAGGTTGGTTTATCTAGTCCCTTTTTTGTCTGATCCTATTCTTGTTCTTGCCCATACTGAATATTAACCTCCCAACCAACTAGGAACAACTTCTATGACTCCCTAGCTCCAGGAATCATTGCAGTTTCCTGGCCCCCGAGCCCAAAATTCTCAACAACAACAATGCCCTGTGAGAGTTGCCCAAAACAATTTTTCCAATGTCCTCCTCTTCCTTTATCTTTTAGAAATTCAGAAATCCTAAAAAAAATAAATGAGATGCTTCTTCCAAGTCCTCCCCTTCTTTCTTATCCTCCTCTCTCAAATCCCCCTCATTAATTCCCAACAACCTTATCCCCCCATTAATTCTTCAACAACCTTATTCCCCCATTAATTACTTCACCCACCTTTTAATAATAAAATAATAAAAGATTCATTAATATATTTTAATAATTAATTAAATTAAAATTAAAATCTATGATAAAATTAATCAATTTGGGTATTTACATACACCCACCCTTCAAGAAACTTCGTCTCGAAGTTAGAGTTATTTATAATACAAGGGTAATGACACACGATTCATACATTCACAACAAATAATCAACATCATCAATTTAAAACACTTATACATACTAGTGTACATGTGCAAGGCATACATGTGTAGCTAACACATACACGACTCGTACATGTACTAATAAAAATAATTCACACCTAAAGTAATTATTGTATACGTCCAATCCAATCAACGATACCATTCATTTAATAAAAGATAATAAACTATTTAAAATGTTCACGAAATTCCTCAATTACAATAATCTAGCACAAGCAACATTTACTTAGATAATTGTAGTTTAGTTAAGTAAATATAAACATACATATATACATATACCTTTTTTTTTCAAAAAGAGGAAATCAAGAAATTCTTCTATAAGGAGAAATCCCCACACACTCTCAACTACTTCTATTCATCCTTCCTCCCTAACTTACTTCCATCTTCCATCCCTATCCTTCCTCTACTAGACTATCTTGGAGCATCAACTATATTGAACTAACTCCAAATAGAACCCGTAAGCGAAAATGTCAACTCTCTTGACCAAGCTTCCCCAACAGGAAACTAACAATCATCATCACACGTCTAGGGGAGTGTGAGCTAACACTGTCCTCCCATGACTCAAGGTTTCAGAGGATACAAGGTGGGAAATGCCTCCACCACTCTTGTTAGCATTAGAAGTCACCTCTGGATTGCGGCATAGGTAAGCTTAGTACCCATCAGTTTTAAGTCACAACTAATAAATTTAAGGATGGTCTAATGGACACAGTCTCAGGATTATATCGCTTCAACTCAGAAAACTGGGCTAATATGCATGAGAAGATGAGGTCTTGATCTAACTTCAGTCAGTAAGTTGTAGTAAAGGTGAGTAGAGGGAATAACTTAAGGAGAGTGCAAAGGTTTTCTATGGACATCCGGTCTTCTAGTAGCCTAAGGAAGAAAAACTCAGAAGACAACATCCTCTTGGTTTAGAGTTTTAAGGAACTGAATGAAATTATCACTAAACTGAAATCAAACATACATCACAATTCAATAACAAGAACCCGACTGGATCATCCACGCCCGAGTCATTCAGTGTTGGAGGGAAAAGACAACACAAGAAACTGATTAAAACTGGTCGCGATGCCACTGTGATCAAACCTACATCACAAAAACATAACTATCCTCGACTGGATCATCCATGCCTGAGTGTTCTAACACAACTGTTACAGAGATATGAAAGGAAACCGACTTACATTAAACAAGAAGTCTCAAATACAAATACATAACTAGAAGAACCAGAGCTTCATTAAAACTTTACAATGCGGGAGCCTAGCTCAACCATTGACCATAACAAAATATCAAAACTGAGTATTTATACTCAGAACAACTTGCCACTACTAGGATTTTGACCTGGCCACTGCAATCAAATATTTGCGTCCTCATCTTCTTCCGTCATGCTGCACTTGCATTCTTCTGTCAGACGCAAATATCAGATCGGTATGGGCTTTGCAGAAAAATCCATTGACAAGGGAACTTTCGGGTGACAGTCTGCCCTCTACGACTAGTTCTTCCATGCTTTCCATTTAAGGGGTGAAATGAGGTTTCAACCACCTCCCCCCACTTCCATTAACTACTTTCATCAGGATCAGGATGAGGCCTGACACTTATGAATGTCCCAGGCGGTGCCTACGACTCTTTCCAATTGATCACGATGCTTTGAAACCACACAGATCTTCTGCTGAGACCGAGATGAGCGCTTTGAACCCTTGGCGTAGCCCCTCTCCATCACTCCATGTGACCTTGGGCCATCGACATTGTGCTTATCCCATATGAAATTTCAGATTTCTCATTTCGGGAGTTTTCGCTCCCCTTGAGTTCCAATGTTCTGATGCTTGAAATCGGGAAACGACCCATCTGGATCAACGGTCAAATTTTCCTTGAATCTGATGACCATGATCATATCCTCAAACAAACTTGGCCGCCCACTGCTTAATGGGTACTTATTCTTCTTTATGGCCCTGCTTTCATACGACCCCGGGCTGTGATCGTGGGCCTAATTTCTAGGTGCTTCGCGATCTCGCATTTCACGAACTCCCACCGTGCTTCACAGTAAATCCTCCGAATCATGAAATCGTGATCCCTCGGATCGAGTGCCACCCGTCCTTTTAAATTGGACATGGCAGCTGAATATCGACATTTTGGGACCTTGAACCATCGACATTTCGGGACCTCGGACCATCGGCATTTCGGGACTTGAGAAATCTGTGCATTTCTCACTTCAATCTTCTTGACATGACTTCCTTCGCGGTTTGAATCTGGTTCCACGCATCCTGTTGGATCGAATGACTCCTGTTGATTTCGGCTTTCGGGGGTTCAGATCTTTCATAAATAACTTCAACCATGTTTCGAACTCCCGATTCCCACGATTATTATTCGTCATTGGTCTCTAAACTTTGAATTTACCCACCAAACCGAACTTGCTCGCTCACTTGATTTGGGCCCATATCAGAGCGCTCTGAGTGCTACACTTGTGCTTATGGAAATGGACTTTGTAAACAACAACTGCTTGGATAACTGGTTGAGGGATCGGGTAAGAAAAATGATCAATGGTAGAGGTAAAGAGAGAAGTGATCAACCTTAGAGAAATCAGGAAACTCGGGGACAAGGCTTCTCATGCAAGCCAAGAAAGAAAAATAGGTCGATCAAATAGATGGAGGCAGACGTAAGGAAAAATATGAGCCGAAAGGGGAAAACTTTAGATTGGGTCGGTGAAAAGGAGAAAGGCTAGACAAAACCATAGACTTAGGTAGAAACTACAAATCCACAAAACTCTGACAAGTTTGTGTGACAACATTTGGCTCCAAAGGGGATGGCATGCTCCCTGCGAGATGCCAAGAACAAGTAGTTCCCATGCCTTAGCTTTGGGTTATGGAGTCTCCTATTGAAAACGAAACACTAAAAACAAAATAAAACAGGAGTGGTATTTACAAAGGTGGAACACCGGCTACGGCCTAAACAAAATATTTCTTCAAAAAATGCCCATTTATAGGGCCAACAAAAAATTCATCACCCTCCAAATTTTGCAATTTGTAAGTATTATTTGGAAACACCTTAGAGATTTTGATGGGGCCAATTTGGCTTCAAATTTACCATGTTTTCCCTTGTCCTGTTTGGGTGCATCCCATTTGAGTACTAGATCTCCCGATTGGAAATCCTCTTTACTGCTTTTCCTGTCAAAGGCCTGCTTGATTTTCTACTGACGGTCATGCGCTTTGTCCATCACCTGATATCGAGTCTGCTGGAATTCTACCAGCTGATGAATTCTTCTGATCATATCGTCAGGTTCTCTGTGGTAGTCTTGGAAGAATTTCACCACAGGCTGGGCCAACTGAGAAGGAAAAACTGCTTTAGTTTCATATACAAGTTGGAAAGGAGAGATACCCAGGGACCCTTTTGTTGTCACTCTATCAACCCATAGAGAAAATTTGAGCTTTGAATCCCATGCTTTCTTGTTGTCCTCTAGCAGTCTTTAGATGATCTTTATCAGGATTTTGTTAGAGGACTCTGCTAACCCATTGCCTTGGGGATAATAGGGGGTAAAGTGAATCAATACAATTCTGAATTGCTCACAAAACTTGATCAATGGTTTAGCCTTGAAGGATGCAGCATTGTCAGTGACAATTCTTCTCAGACAACCAAAACTTGCTATAACATCCTCCAGAAAACCAATGATTACCTTGTGAGAAGCGCTCCTTGTGGGGATAACTTCTATCCATTTGGTAAAGTAATCAGTGGCAGTTAAGATCCACCTATTCTATCCACTTGAAGCAGGATGAATTTCACCGATAAAGTCCAGACCCCACTGCTGAAAGGGTCCCGATGCCACCACAGGCTTCAATGGCAGAGACTTGAGTTGTTGCTTCCCTGAGAATTTCTGGCCCTTGACACAAGCCCTGATTTTTGCACAGACATCAGTGAACAGAGTAGGCCATAAATATCCAGCCCCGAGAATTTTGTAGGCCATGGTCCTCCAGAAGTGGTGTCCTCCACAGGCTGTCATGAAAATCAAACATGATCTTTTGCACTTCCCGTGGATCTAAACATCTTAAGAGCACTAAGAGCACTCCCAGGGGATCTGTCCAATATAGGACTTGATCAATAAGGCAATATTTAATTGCTTTGAGCTTAAGATATCTTGCCTTGCTTTTTCCCATATCATCTAGAGGTTGCAACTCCCGTAGAAAAAATATAATGTCTTTGTACCAGGTGCATTCTGCCAATGGAGGGCTGACTTGTGGGCCTGTACGAGACAACTCATCCTGCTTATTTTCTGAGCAGGTACTGATGAAGTTAACCCACAAAGATTTGCAATTAGATTCAACCAATAGCTTGGCCAAACCTTGGCCTTTAACCAGTGTGGTGGGATTTATTTCCAAATAAAATTCAAGGAGTTGGGAAATCCACTTGCTCCTCCTTCCATCTATGTCAGGCCGAATGAAAATGTCCTTCACACACACTGAAGGAACACATGTAATAACCTTTGAATGAAGGACATAGATTCTGAAAGCCTTGAGGGATTTTACTAGTGCATAGGCCTGTTTCTCCATGATATCATATTTCATCTGTGCATCTCTCAATGCTCTATTAAAAAATGAAATAGGTTGCTCCAACCCCTCAATGCTTTTCTGCAACAAAACAACCGCTACTGTATCAAATGAAGCAAATGAAAAAATGAGGAAATCTTTTGAGTAATCAAGATAGATAAGCATAGGTGCTTCAGTCAAGGCTTTCTTTATCTGATCAAAGGAATTTCGAGACTCCGCCGTCCACTTAACTTCATTTCCTTTCCTCAACATGCCTATTATAAGCTTCACCAATTCAAAAAAATTGGAAATAAACCTCCTCAAAAAATTAATCTTTCCCAGGAAAGACTGGTCTTCTTTCCCGAACCTAGGGAGTGACAAGGTTTGGATTTATTCCACCCTGATGGGATGAATTCTTACTCCCTCGACATATACTATATGCCCTAGTAATTTCCCCTCCTTCATGGCAAATAATGATTTCTTAGGATTTAAGGAGAGACCAAACTTCCTCCATTTCAAGAAAACCCTTTTCAAATGTTCACAATACTCTACATAATATCTAGAGAAAACTATGATATCATCCAGATAGATGACCACAAATTTGTCCTTTTCTCCCACGGAGGCGATGTCCATAGCTGTTTGAAAGGTTGCCCCTACGTTCATCAACCCAAAGGGCATCTTAGCATACATGAATGTACCCCAAGGAGTGGTGAAGGCTGTCTTTTCTCTATCTTCAGGAAAGACAAGGATCTGATTGTAGCCAGAAAAGCCATCAATCATGGACATCCTAGATGCTTCAGTCACCCTCTGCAATATGTGTTACATCTTTGGCAAGGGGTAGTTGTCCTTCCTTGAGCTCCTGTTCAGGTTTATGAAATTGACACAAAGTTTGATTTCTCCACTCTTCTTTCTTACGGGGACCAAGTTTTCCACCCACTCAAAATACCTCAAAGGCACGATGATCTGGGAATCCAACGAATTCTTCACCTCTTTCTCCATGATAGGCAATAACATCGTATTTATCTGTCTCAATTTCTGCCTAAATGGTTTGGCCTCTTCCTTCAGTGGGATTTTGTGCTCGATGACATCGATGTCATAAGTCATGAGGTCTTCATATGTCCATGTGAAAACATCCTCAAAAATTTTCAACAACTCAACATATTCGACCCTCTCCTCCCTTGACAGGTTGCTTGACAACTTGACAAACTTAGGATTTTTCTTTGTACCAATGTTGCATTCAGATATGTCAGCATCATCAATTGGCCTTCCATCTTTCGCTGCCACATCATTATTGTCAAAAATCATTTCCAAAGGAACTATCCCCTTTGGAATGTGATTCCTCAATAGCTGCACAATATGATGATCAACAATCTTATTCAAAAATTCATTAGCATGGGGACTGCTTGCAGAATCAGGATCTTGATCAATGTACAATACAAAAAACTCATCAACAGTCTCCAAGAATATTTTGATCTCAAGATCATCCTCAAACTCTTTCCAATGTTTGACATTACTAGGTATAGAGGGTCTATATTTCACTTCTACATCATACCTGAGTTTAGGCGGTAGAGGGACTTTGAAATTACTTGCTGAGACAACCAGCAAGTCCGCCATGACATTTTCTTCTCTTGTAACAAATGAAATGCTGAAAGCTAAGAAAGAAACTATCAACCAAATCCCACACTTCATTTCTATATGATCTTAGCCTGGGGTGCTTGGTTAGATAAATATTTCTAATCTGGTGGACAATCAAGTCAACATTCCCAAACACTGATAGCTCTTCAATCCCCATGTCCTTTGCATCTCTGAAACCCAAAACAAGAGCCTCATATTCTGCCAAATTGTTGGTAGTTTCAAATTCTAACTTGTGGGACAGAGATATAATTTCTTGAACAGGTGAAATAAGAACTACTCCAGCACCAACACCTTCTCTAGACGATGTTCCATCAAAAAACATTTTTCAAACAGAGGCTATCAGGGGAGAATCTTCACAGAGAGTAAGGGACTACTTTCTGATTTTGAGAGGGGGTTCAGGTGCATCAGTTAGCTGTAACAAGCTGGATCCCAAATCAATATCGAGCGCAAAAATAAGATGGTTGGTGGGGTCAGCTTCGTCACTAATGATATAGGCCAACCGAGCTTCTCTGTACAGTCTTCTATGTTCACCCCCAAACACATAAATAGTAGCATATGTGAGGTCCTCAATATCCATGACCACACTTTTCATAGGCAATTGAAACAAGGTCACAACTAGATCTTTGATGACCCCAAGACATTACACTTTCCTAGAATCAAAGGAATACAAGTCATGGTACGCTTTTGTGATCCCTATTCCTGGTTCTTCCATGACAATTTTGGGCATGAGGTTATGAAAGGCCTTTGAATCCATCAGACAATTATGCAATACCTTGTCATATATGTTCAATGATGTGTAGAAGGGAGGGGATGAATCATCTCTATCTTCTACCATGGGACCTAAGATGACTGCTGGCTTTTCGTCTTGCAAATTGATTGAGTTTGTGGGATGATTCAAGGGTTTAGGCAACAACAATTTAGACAGGGATTTCTTAAAGTATTCATGCTTGACTAGCTCTGAAAGGGGGATAGAAATGCTAATATTTTTAATTTCATGCTCAAAGTTAAAATAGGAGTGGGGCTTCAGAATTTCCTTTACCTTTGGGATAGGACCTTTGTCTACTGGTGGGGGTTTCTGTGTTTTCCTCTCCTTGCTACTGCTTGCTACATCTTTGACAGTCTTTTCTTCTCTAGTAGACCGCTGAGGAACATTAGGATTTTCTCCTTTCTTTTTGGACTTGAGGTTGTATCTATTTGGGTTGTCGCTGGATTTATCACCCTTGCTCAACTCGTTTAATTGAATGTCCATGAGAGACTCCTCGTATGCTGATTGAGTTAAGTGAGGAGAAGGAGATGTGTCTTCAAGACAATGTATTTCTGGGTCAAGATCTTCTTGCTCCCCACCGTCATCTACAACAAGGTTGTTTTGAAGAGGGGTCTGGATTTTCTGATCATCTCTATCTCTATTCCGAGGTTCTCTTTGCATAATCTGAGGAGCATTGTTATTCGACCTCCTAAAGTTGCCTCTGTTATCAACATTTTGAGGATTTCTGTATGTCTGCTTCCCCTCTAATTACAACCTTTCCATTCTAGATGAAAGCGATTTGACTAACTTGGTTACTTCATCCAT